>BSDF01000032.1:753670-878670 GCA_027925045.1 Hypotaenidia okinawae
TCCTAGCCCCCCAAACCCCTTCCTAACCCCCTCCTAATCCCCCAAACCCCTTCCTAACCCCCTCCTAATCCCCCAAACCCTCCCCAAACCCCCTCCTAGCCCCCCCAAACCCCCTCCTAGCCCCCCCAAACCCTTTCCTAATCCCCCAAAAATTCCCCAAACCCCTTCCTAACCCCCTCCTAATCCCCCAAACCCCTTCCCTAACCCCCTCCTAGCCCCCCCAAACCCCTTCCTAACCCCCTCCTAATCCCCCAAACCCCTTCCTAACCCCCTCCTAATCCCCCAAACCCCCCCAAACCCCCTCCTAGCCCCCCCAAACCCCCTCCTAGCCCCCCAAACCCTTTCCTAATCCCCCAAAAATCCCCCAAACCCCTTCCTAACCCCCTCCTAGCCCCCCAAACCCCCTCCTAGCCCCCCAAACCCTTTCCTAATCCCCCAAAAATTCCCCAAACCCCTTCCTTACCCCCTCCTAATCCCCCAAACCCCTTCCTAACCCCCTCCTAGCCCCCCCAAACCCCCTCCTAGCCCCCCCAAACCCTTTCCTAATCCCCCAAAAATTCCCCAAACCCCTTCCTAACCCCCTCCTAGCCCCCCAAACCCCTTCCTAACCCCTCCTAGCCCCCAAACCCCTTCCTAACCCCCTCCTAATCCCCCAAACCCCTTCCTAACCCCCTCCTAACCCCCCAAACCCCCTCCTAATGCCCCAAACCCCCTCCTAACCCCCTCCTAACCCCCCAGACCCCCTCCTAACCCCCCTGCCCCCCGATTCCAGGACGCCCGCACCGCCTATCGCCGCATCCTCTCGGAATCCGCCCGCAAACTCAACGCTCAAGGTTCCCAGCTGGGCAACTGCATCGAGAAAGCTCGGCCCTACTACGAAGCCCGGCGCTTGGCCAAAGAGGTGCCCCCCAAAAACCCCCTTGAGACCCCCCAAAACCCCCTTGAGACCCCAAAAAAACCCTTGAGACTCCCCCAAAACCCCAAAAACCCCCTTGAGACCCCCCAAAACCACCTTGAGACCCCAAAAACCCCCATGAGACCCCCCAAAACCCCAAAAACTCCCATGAGACCCTCCAAACCCCCCCAAAAAACCCCTTGAGACCCCAAAAAACCCCTTGAGACCCCCAAAAAACCGCCTTGAGACCCCCCCAAAACCCCAAAACCCCCCATGAGACCCCCAAAACCCCCCATGAGACCCCAAAACCCCCCATGAGACCCCCCAAAACCCCCCATGAGACCCTCCAAAACCCCCAAAAAACCCCTTGAGACCCCCAAAAAATCCTTGAGACCCCCCCAAAACTCCAAAAACCGCCTTGAGACCCCTCCAAAAACCCCCTTGAGACCTCCCCAAAACCCCAAAAAACCCCTTGAGACCCCCCAAAACCTCCCCTTTGAGACCCCCCAGAAATCTGAAAAACCCCCTTTGAGACCCCTCAGAAACCCCCTTTGAGACCCCCCAAAACCTGCTTGAGACCCCCAAAAACCCCCAAAACCCCCCTTGAGACCCCCCCAAAACCCAAAAAACCCCTCAAAAATCCCCCCCAAACCCCTCAAAAATCCCCCCAAGCCCCAAAAAACCTCAAAACCCCCAAAAAAGCGCCCAACCCTCCCCCCAACCCCTAAAATTGGTGGGAGGGGGACGTGGTGGGTGTGGGACACAGGTTGGGGACCTGAACTACTCCTTTCCTCCACCAAAAGGGTTGTGTCCCCCAGGCCCCAAAAATGTCCCCCCAGGCCCAAAAATGGGGTGTCCCTCCCCAAAAAATGGCTCCCCGGGCCCAAAAAATGGCTTCCCAGGCCCAAAAACGGTTCCCCAGGCCCAAAAACGGAGTGTCCCTCCCAAAAAATGGTTCCCTAGGCCCAAAGATGGCGTCCCAGGCCCAAAAATAGTGTGTCCCCCCAAAAAACAGCCCCCCCACCCCCAAAACGATCCCCCAGGCCTAAAAAATGGCCCCCCAGGCCCATAAAAATGGCCCCCCAGGCCCAAAGATGGTGCGTCCCCCAAAAAATGGCGTCCCAGGCCCAAAAATGGAGTGTTCCTCCCAAAAAATGGGCCTCAAAATAGTTCCCCAGGCCCAAAAAATGGTGTCCCAGGCCCAAAGATGGTGTCCTAGGGGCAAAAATGGTGCGTCCCCCCAAAAACGGCCCCCCCAGGCGCAAAGATGGCATCCCACCCCCCAAAATGATCCCTCAGGCCCATGAAGATGGCGTCCCAGGCCCAAAAAATGGCGTCCCAGGCCCAAAAATGGTGGGTTCCCCCCAAAAACGGCCCCCCAGGCCCAAAAATGGTTCCCCAGGCCCAAAGATGGCATCCCACCCCCCAAAACGATCCCCCAGGCCCAAA
Organism: Hypotaenidia okinawae; assembly: GCA_027925045.1. Taxonomy (NCBI): domain Eukaryota; kingdom Metazoa; phylum Chordata; class Aves; order Gruiformes; family Rallidae; genus Hypotaenidia; species Hypotaenidia okinawae. Next base: position 756,015 of record BSDF01000032.1, read on the forward strand.
GATGGCGTCCCAGGCCCAAAAATGGAGTGTTCCTCCCAAAAATGGGCCTCAAAATAGTTCCCCAGGCCCAAAAAATGGTGTCCCAGGCCCAAAGATGGTGTCCTAGGCGCAAAAATGGTGCGTCCCCCCAAAAACGGCCCCCCCAGGCGCAAAGATGGCATCCCACCCCCAAAATGATCCCTCAGGCCCATGAAGATGGCGTCCCAGGCCCAAAAAATGGCGTCCCAGGCCCAAAAATGGTGGGTTCCCCCCAAAAAACGGCCCCCCAGGCCCAAAAATGGTTCCCCAGGCCCAAAGATGGCATCCCACCCCCCAAAACGATCCCCCAGACCCTAAAAAAGGTGTCCCAGGCCCATAAAGATGGCGTCCCAGGCCCAAATATGGCATCCTAGGCCCAAAAATGGAGTGTCCCCCCAAAAATGGCGTCCCAGGCCCAAAAAATGGCGTCCCAGGCCCAAAAATGGTGGGTTCCCCCCAAAAACGTCCCTCCAGGCCCAAAAATGGTGTCCCACCATCCCCCCCAGGCCCAGCAGGAGACGCAGAAGGCGGCGCTGCGGTACGAGCGGGCGGTGAGCATGCACAGCGCCGCCCGCGAGATGGTGCTGGTGGCCGAGCAGGGGCTGCTGGCCGACCACAACCGCCTGGACCCCACCTGGCAGGAGCTGCTCAACCACGCCACGTGTAAGGTAGGAGGAAGGGGGATCCTCAGAGGTTACACCGGGGTTTATGTTTGGGGGGGGGGTGTGTGGAAAGGAGGGCGTGGGGGGAGAAGGGGTATGGAGGTTACATGGGGTTTTACACGTGGTTTATGGGGGGGTGGAAGGTACACCGTGGAGTAGAGGGGACGTGGAGCTTACACCGTGGAGTAGAGGGGACGTGGAGCTTACACCATGGAGTAGAGGGGATGTGGAGCTTACACCATGGAGTAGAGGGGATGTGGAGCTTACACTGTGGAGTAGAGGGGATGTGGAGTTCACACCATGGAGCTTACACCGTGGAGTAGAGGGAACGTGGAGCTTACACTGTGGAGTTCACACCGTGGAGTTTACACCATGGAGTAGAGGGGATGTGGAGCTTACACTGTGGAGTAGAGGGGATGTGGAGTTCACACCATGGAGTAGAGGGGATGTGGAGCTTACACTGTGGAGTAGAGGGGACGTGGAGCTTGCACCATGGAGTAGAGGGGACATGGAGCTTACACCATGGAGTAGAGGGGACGTGGAGTTCACACACAGTTTTCCACCTCATTTCTGTGCAGTGTGTAAGTTACACCAGGGAGTAGAGGAGACACAGAGTTTCCACCTGGGTTTTGGGGTCATTTTTGAGGTGGAACCTCCATTTTTGATCATTTTTGGGTCAATTTGGGTCATTTTGGGGTCATTTTTGAGGCAAACCCCCCACTTCTGATGAGTTTTGGGTCATTTTTGAGCGTTTTTGAGGTGGAACCCCCAATTTTGATGCTTTTGGGGTCATTTTTGGGTCGTTTTTGATGAATTTTGGGTCGTTTTTGATGAATTTTGGGTCATTTTTTATAATTTTTGGGTCAATTTTGATTGGTTTTGGGTCATTTTTGATCAGTTTTGGGTTGATTTTGATCGGTTTTGGGTCGTTTTTGAGGTGGAACCCCCTTTTCTGACCCCTTTTTTTGGGGGGGTGTCTCTCTACTCCTCCTCGTTAGGTTAACGAGGCGGAGGAGGAGCGCCTGAGGAGCGAGCGGGAGCACCAGCGTGTCACCCAGCTGTGCCAGGAGGCCGAGGCCAAGGTCCAGACCCTCCAGAAGTCCCTCAAACGGGTCATCCTCAAGAGTAAACCCTACTTCGAGCTCAAGGCCCAGTTCAACCAGATCCTGGAGGTACTGGGAGGACTGGGAAGGGGTGGGGGGCAGATTAGACCCAGGTTTTGGGGTAGGACGTGGTGGGTTTGGGACATAGAGGGGGGAAAAACGTGCTCCTGGGGTGGATTGTGAAGGGCATCCCCCCCCAAACCCTTAATTCCCCCTCCAAATTCCCCCCCAAACCTCTTTAATCTCCCTTAAATCCCCCTCAACTCCCCCCAAACCTCCCCTAATCCCCCCCTAAATCCCCCTCAAACCCCCTCCAAACCCCTTAATCCCCTCCCAACCCCCCAAATTTCCCCATCCAAACCCTTTAATTCCCCCCCTCAAACCCTCTAAATCCCCCTCAAACCCTTTCCAAACCCCCCCAAACCCCCTAATCCCCCCTCAATCCCTCCCAAACCCCCTCAATCCCCTCCCAACCCCCCTAATCCCCTCCCAACCTCCCTAATCCCCCCTCAAACCCCATCCAACCCCCTCTAATCCCCCCAAACCCCCTAATCCCCCCTTAAATCCCTCCCAAACCCCCTCAAACCCCTTCCAAACCCCCTTATCCCCCCCTAAATCCCTCCCAAACCCCTTCCAACCCCCTCTAATCCCCCCTAAACCCCCTAATCTCCCCCTAAACCCTATCCAAACCCCTTCCAACCACCCTAATCTCCCCCTAAACCCCATCCAACCCCCCTCAAACCCTTTCCAAACCCCCACAAACCCCCTAATCCCCCCTAAATCCCTCCCAAACCCCCTCAAAGCCCTTCCAACTCCCTCTAATCCCCCCCAAACCCCCTAATCTCCCCCTAAACCCCATCCAAACCCCCTCAAGCCCCTTCCAACCACCCTAATCCCCCCTCTAAATCCCTTCCAAACCCCCTCAAACCCCTTCCAGCCCCCTCTAATCCCCCCCAAACCCCCTAAACCCCATCCAAACCCCTTCCAACCCCCCTAATCCCCCCTAAATCCCTTCCAAACCCCCTCAAACCCCTTCCAACCCCCTCTAATCCCCCCTCAAACCCCCTAATCCCCCCTAAATCCTCCCCAAACCCCTTCAAACCTCATCCAAAACCCCTCAAACCCCATCCAACCCCCCTCAAACCCCCTCCAATCCCTCCCCCTTCTCCCCCCACCCCACCCCAGGACCACAAATCCCAGGTGACCTCCCTGGAGCGCTGCGTGTCCCGTGCCAAGACCCGGTACTCGGTGGCCCTGCGGAACCTGGAGCAGATCAGCGAGCAGATCCACGCCCGGCGGCTCCAGCGCCTCATCGCCCGCCGGGCATCCCCCGTGGGGGCTGAAACCCACCCCCCCAGCAGCTTTTAGGGGCTGAGGGAGGGGAGTTCAAACCTCCCCCTTCATCCTCAGACACCCTCTCGGTCCTCAGCCTCCAGACCATCGCCTCAGACCTCCAGAAGTTCGACTCCGTGGAGCATCTCGTGGGGCTCTCGGATGCCACCAGCCTCAATAACCAGGAGCTGGAGGGGCAGGACCAGCGCAGGGGGGCAGGGGCACTTTAAACATCACAGGAGCATCAGTCTTTAGCCCCCCCCAAGTCTGAACCCCCAAAACCCCTCCAGTTTCCACCCAGACCCCTCCAGTTCCCACCCAGACCCCTCCAGTTCCCACCCAAACCCCTCCAGTTCCCACCCAACCCCTCCACTTTCCACCCAGAACGCCTCATTTTAGCCCTAAAATCCTCACTTTCCCCCCCAAAAATGAGACCTGGGGGTGGGGGGATGGGGGTGGGTTGTTGCTGCTCATCACCTCTGTGGAGCATCTCGTGGGGCTCTCGAGATGCCACCAGCCTCAATAACCAGGAGCTGGAGGGGCAGGACCAGCGCAGGGGGGGCAGGGGCACCTTAAACATCACAGGAGCATCAGTCTTTAGCCCCCCACCCCGGTTTGAACCCCCAAATCCTGCAGTTTCCCCCCAAAATCCTCCATTTTCCACCCAAAATGCTGCTTTTTAGCCCCAAAATCCTCAGTTCCCCCTCTCCCCCCCCCCAAATGACATTTGGGGGGGTTGTTGCTGCTCATCAGCCCCTTGGTGAAGTGGGGGGTGGTAAGGGAGGTGGTTCCCCCCCCAAATCCTTGGTTCCCCCCCCAAATCCTTGGTTTCTCCCCCAAAATCCTCATTTTTCACCCAAAATCCTCCATCTTCCACCCAAAATCCTCCACTTTCCACCCAAAATGCTTCCTTTTAGCCCCCAAATCCTCAGTTTCCCCCAAAAATGGGACCTGGGGAGGGGGTGTTTCTGCTCATCAGCCCCTTGGTGATGTGGGGGGTGGTTCCCCCCAAAATCCTGCAGGTTCCCCCCAAATCCTGCAGTTTCCCCCCAAAATCCTCCAGTTTCCACCCAAAATCCTTCATTTTAGCCCCAAAATCCTCAGTTCCCCCCCCCAAAAAATGACCCTTGGGGGGGTTGTTGCTGCTCATCAGCCCCTTGGTGAAGTGGGGGGTGGCAGGGGGCGGCTCCCCCCCCAAATCCACAGTTTCCCCCCAAAATCCTTCATTTCTACCCCAAAATCCTCAGTTTTCCCCCCAAAATCCTCTCTTCCCCCTAAAATCCTCAGTTTCCCCCCCAAATGACCCCTGGGGGGGTGGGGGGGCTCATCAGCCCCTTGTTTTGGGGGGGGGGTGTGTATTAAAATTGGGGTGGGGTGTCCTTGAATATTGGGGTTCACCCCTTGGAATTGGGCTGGGGTACAAAGCTGCTCCCCCTTGTCCCTTGCTCTACCCCCCCCCCCCAAATTGATGCTGGGAGGGGGGGCACCCACCCACCTCCCCCCCCCCCAATTATTTTGGGGTGATTCCCCCCCTTTCCAGCAGAAACCGAATTGCACTGACAGGATGGGGGGTGGGGGCACCTCAACCCCCCCCCCCCAAATCCCTTTGGAGGTACAAGGGGGGGGATTTTGGGGGAGGGGTTATTTGGGGGGGGGCTTTTTTGGGGGGGGGGGCTGTGATGAGAACCCCTCCGGTTTGAAGCAGCCCTGGGTGGGGGTGGGGGGTCAGAGTCTTATTCCCCTCCCCCCCCCCCCCAATTCACACACACCCCCTCGGTTGCCCCCCTGTACCCCAAAATTACACACCCCCCGGTTTTGTAAAGCAAATTGGGGGTGCTGGGGGGACACACACCCCTGGAATTGAAAGGATAAGCCCCCCCTAATTATTAATATAAATAAAGTGATTATTATTAGTAATTTTGGGGTGTTGGGGGGGTGGGGGGTGGGGGGGCTTGAGGGGTTTTTGGGGGACCTTGGGGGGGGGTGGGGGCTCTGGGGGTGGTTTCGGAGGGTCTGGGGGGGGTTTGGGGGTCCCTCTGGTTTTAAGGATGGGGGGGGGAGGGGAGAAGGAATTTGGGGGGGGGGGGGAGTGGGGGGTTTGTTGGGGGCGGGGGGGGAGGAGGGCAGGGGGTGGGGGATCCCCGTGGTACTGGTCCCAGTATCCTCCGGGGACCCATCCCAGTATCCCCCCGGTACTGATCCCAGTATCCCCTCGGTCCCGTTCCCAGTATCCCCCGCTCCCGGTCCCAGTATCCCCCCGGTACTGGTCCCAGTATCCCCTCGGTCCCGGTCCCAGTATCCTCCCGGTACTGGTCCCAGTATCCCCCGCTCCCGGTCCCAGTATCCCCCCGGTACTGGTCCCAGTATCCCCTCGGTCCCGGTCCCAGTATCCCCCCGGTACTGGTCCCAGTATCCCCTCGGTCCCGGTCCCAGTATCCTCCCGGTACTGGTCCCAGTATCCCCTCGGTCCCGGTCCCAGCATCCCCCCGGTACTGGTCCCAGTATCCCCTCGGCACTGGTCCCAGTATCCCCTCGGTCCCAGTCCCAGCATTCCCCGGGACCCCCCCTGTTATCCCCCCGCCCCCAACCCCGGTCCCTGGGCGGAGCTTCCCCGGATCCACCCCCCGGCCCCTCCCCTCCCCCCGGCCCCTCCCCTCCCCCCGGCCCCTCCTCCCCCTCCCCCTCCCCTCCCCCCCCTCCCCGGCTGTTTCCCGCCTCCGACCTTCCCCCTGCCCCTCCCCCTCCCCCTCCTCTTCCTCCCGGCCTTTTCCTGTGTCCCGCAACACCCACCCGACCTACAACAACCCCCGGGACCCCCGGGACCGGGCCCCAGCATCCCCCTCCTACTGGGACCAGTATCCCCCGGGACCGGTACTGGTCCCAGTATCCCCCTGGTACTGGTCCCAGCACCATCCCAGTAGCCCCCCAGTACCAGCACCCCCTCGGTACCCACCGGGATCCCCCCGGGAAGCCCCAAGAACCCCCCTGGACCCCCAGGAACCCCTCAGGAACCCCCTGGGACCCCCAGGAACCCCCAGGGATCCCCCTGGAACCCCTAGGAACCCCCTGGACCCCTAGGAACCCCCCAGGAGCTCTCCAGGAGCCCCAGGAACCCCTCAGGAACCCCCAGGACCCTCAGGAACCCCCAATTTCCTATGGGAAGGTGGAAGTTGGGGCAGTCCCCAAGGTCTCTGAGTGCTCCTGGACCCCCTGAGATGCCCTGATCCCCCCAAGGGGTCCTGAACCTCATTGGGGGGTGTCTTGAACCCCTCTTAGATGCCCTGGACCCCTCTGGAGGTATCCTGAACCCCTCCAAAGGGTCTTGAACCCCTCTAGGTGTCTTGAACCCCCCTGAGATGTTCTGAACCTCACTGGAGGTGCCCTGAACCCCCCTGAGATGTCCTGAGCCTCACTGGGGGGTGTCTTGAACCCTCCTGAGATACCCTGAACGCCTCCAACCCCACCCCAACCCCCTCTGAGGCCTTCTTCCCCTTCAGCTCCACCACCAGCCCCCTCTGAAAAACCCCAGAGAAGATTCCAGCACCCGACCCACCCTCCCAACCCCACCAGAACGGCGACTTTTGGGCTTAAAAAGGTGCTTTTTGGGGTCCTGGTTGGGGGAGAGGGGGTGGATCTCCACCCCACCAAGGGAAAGGACAACAGGACAACCCGGGGGGTGTCTAGTGGTTTATTAACTACTCATGGAAAGAAACCAACTCCAAGGACCCCCCCAAAAACCCAAGTTAAAAATGATGAGGGGACCCCCCCCCAAAAAACCTCCCCCCACCCCCCACCCCACCCCCACCTCTTGGAGAAGACCTTTGAGGAGCATCCCCCCCTCCTGGGTTTGGGGGATGGGCTGGATTCTACTTCAGTTGGGGTGGGGGTTGGGGTCTCGTGTCTGAGTGTCCCACCCCCCCCACCCCCCTTTCCCCACCCATCCCCTCCCCCCAAAAAATGATGGGTGAAGCCCTTTGGGGTCCTATTTTTGGGGTGGCTTTTGTCCCTCCTCTTCCTCTTTGAAGCCCCCACCACCCCCCACACCTTGGGGTTGGGTCTTGACTTCTTCATCCACCCCCCCCCCCCCATCCCTCCTCTTCCTCAAGGTCCTGGGCTCGGGGTGGGGGGGGATGATGGGGATTTGGGGAGGGGGAAGGGGGGTTGTCCACCCCCCATCCCACCCACCTCTACCCCATCCCTGGGTGGTCCATCACCTCATCCCTTGGTGGCCCCATCTGAGAAGCTCGGGGGAGGTGATGGCCAAGAGACCCCCCCAAGTCTTGATTTTGGGGTTAATTCATCCAAAAATTGGTCCAGGGGCTGCAGGGGTGTAATTAGTGGGAATTTTTGGGGCTGAATTTAATGACTTTAATTAATTTAATTAATTTAATGAATTCCTTCCATTTTCCCACCAATTTCTACTTCCCATGGAACCTTCTGGGTGTTTTAGTGGGTGGGGGGAGGGTTTGGGGGGGGTTGGGGTTTTTAAATGAAAAATCCATTGATTTGGAAACAGGAAATGGGGGAAATTGGGGAAAATTGGGATTTTAGGTAAAAACAAGCCCAAACCCCACAAATTTCAACCAAAAAACCCCAAATTTCAACCAAAAAGCTGCCAACGCCAACGGGAAGGAGGCAAATCGTGCTCTGGGGGGGTGAAGAGAAAAGAAATGGGGTAAAAAACCCTGAAAAAAGGATTTAAAAAATTTTAAAGGATTAAAAATTATAAAAAATAATGAAAAACGCTAAAAAATTATGAAAAAATTATGAAAAATTGAGAAAAATGATGAAAAATTTGTAAACATGATGGCAAATGGTGGGAAAATGATGAAAAATTATGAAAAATAATGAAAAATGATGAAAAAATCATGAAAAATTGAGAAAAATGATGGAAAATGATGAAAAATAATGAAAATTATGGAAAAATTATGACAAATTATGAGAAGTTATGAAAAAGAATGAAAAAATGATGAAAATGTTGAAAAATGTTTAAGAATGATGGGGAAAATGATGAAAAATGATGGGAAAATGATGAAAAATGATGACAAATGGTAAAAAATTATGGGAAATGAGGAAAAATATTTACAAATGATGAAAAGTTATGAAAAATAATGAAAAATGATGAAAAAAATGATGAAATATGATGAAAAATGATGAAAGAGTATGAAAAATAATGAAAAATGTTACAAAATGATGGAAAATGAGGAAAAATTATGAAAAATGATGAAAAATATTTACAAATGATGACAAATAATGAAAAATTATGTAAAATGATTTAAAAATATGAGAAATGTTTTAAATGCTGAAAAATTGATGGAAAATGATACCAAATTATAAAGAATTGTGGAAAATTATGAAAAATTATGCCAATTGATGACAAATGTTAAAAATATCAAAGAAAAAAATCAAAAAACAACCAAATTCCTCCAAAAAAAAGGAAAATTCAAGGGATCTGACCCAAAATATTCCATGTGTCCTGAAATTGCATGGTTTTGCCCCCGAATTGGTTGGTTTCCCAAAGGAAATCACCAAAACTAATTAAAAATGAAAATTAATGATTAAAATTGAATGATTTGGACCCAAAAATGCTCCAAGGTTGGAGCAAAAGGTGGTTGGTGGGTGGAGGTGATGGTGTGGAGCTTCATCTGATGAGAAGAGGGGGAAGATGGGGGGTGGGGAGGAAAAGAGGAGAGGGGGTGTGGAGATTGGGGGGTCCTGGGGGAGATTTGGGGGGATGGTGGAGCTCTTAGTGTCATTAGTGGGGTCGTTAATTAGCAATGAAGGTTGGAATGAAGACCCAAGGATGGGCTGTTGAGGTTGACCCAAGGTGGGTGGTGGGGGCGAGTGGCCATGGACGTTGGGGGGAGGACGGAGCCACAGCACAATGGGGACTTGCCCAACCTCTAATTAGCTCCATCTTTAATTAGCCACCAAGGCTGAAGGGGCTCAAGGTGGATGAGGAGATGCCCAATGATGGGACTTTGAGGTCAACCCCAGTTGGGTTGATGGGGCCCAGGGAGGTTGGGGGGAGGATGGAGCTGGGACCATGGCTGGAGGAGCTGCCTCATCCCTAATTAGCTCCACTGCTAATTAGCCACCAAGGCTGAAGGCCTCGAGGTGGGAGAGGAGATGCCCAAACCAAGGTCAACCCCAGATGGGTTGATGGGGCATAGGGAGGTTGGGAGGAGGCTGGACCCGCGGCCAGGCCCGGGCCTGGAGGAGCTGCCCCATCCCCTAATTAGCTCCATCGCTAATTAGCCACCGAGGCTGAAGGCCTCAAGGTGGGAAGATGCCCCCCAACAAGGGGTCTTTGAGGTCAACCCCAGGGCTTGGGGCCCAGGGAGGTTGGGAGGAGGCCGGAGCCGCAGCCAGGCCCGGGCAGTGCTCAGTTGATGAGGGAGGAGGCCTGGGCCCCCGAGGCGGGTGCCGAGGGGAAGGAGGGGTGGGGGAAGGCCCGGCTGGGGAAGGACAGGGCCCAGGGCAGGTCCAGGCCCGAGCTGGCCAGGGCCGGGATGGGCAGGGGCGAGGGGGAGGCGGGGAAGGAGCCCAACGAGGGGCCCAAGGGCGGGGAGAAGGCGGCGCCGGAGAAGGCTCCAGAAGGCGCCATAGGCCCGGTGGTGGCGGCGACGGCGGCGGCGGTACCGGTACCACCGGCTTTGGGCCTGTCCCCGGCGTGGGTGCGTTGGTGTCGGTTGAGGTGGGAGCTGCGGCTGAAGCACTTGCCACACTCAGGGCACTTGTAGGGCTTCTCCCCGGTGTGGACGCGCTGGTGGATGGTGAGCTCGGAGCGCTGGATGAAGCTCTTGCCGCACTCGGAGCACTGGTAGGGCTTCTCCCCGAGGTGGATCCGCTGGTGCTTGATGAGGTTGGAGGAGACGCTGAAGCACTTCCCGCACTCCCCACACTTGTAGGGCTTCTCCCCCGTGTGCATCCGGCGGTGCTTGGTCAGGTCGGACTTCTGGATGAAGCCCTTGCCGCAGTCAGGGCACTTGTAGGGCTTCTCCCCGAGGTGGGTCCGTTGGTGCTTGATGAGGTTGGAGCGGACGCTGAAGCTCTTCCCGCACTCCCCACACTTGTAGGGCTTCTCCCCCGTGTGCATCCGCCGGTGCTTCACCAAGGCCGAGTTCTGCCCGAAGCTCTTCCCGCACTCGGGGCAGGTGTAAGGTTTCTCCCCAGTTTGGGTCCCTTGGTGCTTGACGTTCTCCACCCGGGTTGTGAAGCTCTTGCCACACTCACTACACTTGTGGGTCCTCTCCGGGGCCGCCTTGACTCGGTTTCCCCACCTCAAACTCTTCCCACAATCCATACACTTCCAAGAACGTTCCCCACCACCACCGCCGCCGCCGCCGCCGCCGCCGCCGCCGTTGGCCAACCGCTGGCTCTTGCTGGAGGCCAAGAAGCTCTTCCCACACTCGCTACACCGACAGGGTTGCTCAAGGTGGACCCGTTGGTGCCTCTCCAGGTGGGAGCTCTGGGAGAAGCTCTTCCCGCAGTCGCCGCAGCGGTAGGGCTTCTCCCCCATGTGGATCCGCCGGTGGCGGTCGAGGTGGGATGTCCAAGCGAAGCTCTTCCCGCAGTCCCCACACTGGTAGGGCTTGGGGGCGGCGGCGGCGTGGCTGCTGCGTTGGTGTTGGAGGAGAGCGGTGGTCAAGCTGAAGGCCTTCCCGCACTCCCCGCACTTGTAGGGCTGGTCGGCGGCGTGGGCGCGGTGGCGGTGCTTGGTCAAGGCGGCCATCTTGGGGAAGGCCTTCCCGCAGTCCACGCACTCCAAGGGTTTCTCGGAGGGTTTGGAGACCTCCTTGGGGACACCGGGAGGGCTCGGGGAGCGCCCACAGTCGGAGCATCGGCAAGAAGGGTGGGTGGGGGTGGTGGGGGTGGTGGGGAGGTGGGTGCGGCGGTGGCGGTCGAGGTGGGAGCTCCAGCTGAAGCTCTTGCCACACTCGGGGCAGGAGTACGGCTTCTCCCCGGTGTGGATGCGGCGGTGCCTCTCCAGGTGGGAATTCCAGTTGAAGCCCTTCCCACAGTCCCCACACTTGTAGGGTTTCTCCTCCAGGTGTGACTTTTGGTGCTTCACCAAACTGGAGCTGACCGGGAAGCTCTTCCCACACACCCCACACTGACACGGGGATGGAGAGGACGCCGCCGTCGCCGCACCGGATCCAGATCCGGAGCCGGTCCCGGTGTGGACACGTTGGTGTTGGATGAAGGCCGAGCCAACGCTGAAGGTCTTCCCACAGTCAGGGCACTTGTAGGGCTTGTCCCCGACGTGGCGGCGTTGGTGGGTGATGAGGGTGGAGCTGAGGCGGAAGCATTTCCCGCACTCAGGACATTTGTGGGGGCGGTCGGTCCCCCGCCGGCGTTTGGGGAAGGGGGAGGAGAAGGCCAAGGCTTTGCCGCAGTCGTGGCACCGGCTGTGGCCAAGGAAGGTCCGTGGTGGGAACTTCTTGAAGCTCCGGTGACTCGATTTCCCTTGGCGCTTCCCAGATGGTTTTTGGGGTTGGGGGGTGGGTTTTTGGGGACCTTCGTTGGGTTTTGGACCTTCTGGGCCGGTGGGGTTGGTGCCTTTGGGTTTCCCAGGGGGTGTTGCCTCAGTGTCCACCTTCTCCAGGTCGTTGGGTGGGGGGTCCTCCTCTTCGTTCTCGCTCAGTAAACCATCGTCTGCGGCCAAAAAGCACCATGAGAAGACCAAAAATTGGGGGGGGAAGGGGGTGTCCCCCACCCCGTTCTCAACACCGTGGTGGTTGGATCCAGCTCCAGCATCCATGGGAGGTGGTTTTGGGGGGGAGGTGTCTTCCAAAACACCCTCTTGGGGATCAACAGGCATGGTCAATGGATGGATGGAGGATGGATGGATGATGGATGGATGATGGATGGATGATGGATGGATGATGGATGATGGATGGATGGATGGATGGATGGATGGATGATGGATGGATGGATGATGGATGGATGGATGGATGATGGATGGATGGATGGATGATGGATGGATGATGGATGATGGATGATGGATGGATGGATGATGGATGGATGATGGATGATGGACAGACGGCTGGACAGATGGCTGGACAGATGGCTGTTGGGATGGATGACTTACCTGGTACCAACCCCCTCCTCCGGTGGGATTCAGCGAAGGCGGTGATGCGCGGCCAACTGATGGCGATTTCCTCAGCTGGGGGGGACAGTTGGACACCCATTAGATGCCCATGCCCCACAACCATGGCCACAACCATGCCCATCACCATGCCCGAGGCTATGGTGATGACCATGCCCATGCCCACAACCATGGCCCATGACCATGCCCATGGTGATGCCCATGGTGATGCCCATGGTGATGCCCATGCCCATGGTGATGCCCATGGTGATGCCCATGTCCATGGTGATGCCCACGGTGATCCCCATGCCCATGGTGATGCCCATGGTGATGCCCATGTCCATGGTGATGCTCACGGTGATCCCCATGCCCACGGTGATCCCCATGCCCATGGTGATCCCCATGCCCACGGTGATCCCCATGCCCATGGTGATGCCCATGGTGATGCCCATGTCCATGGTGATGCCCACGGTGATCCCCATGCCCACGGTGATCCCCATGCCCATGGTGATGCCCATGGTGATGCTCATGCCCATGGTGAAGCCCATGGTGATGCCCACGCCCATGGTGATCCCCATGCCCATGGTGATGCCCATGGTGATGCCCATGCCCATGGTGATGCCCATGGTGATGCCCATGGTGATGCCCACGCCCATGGTGATGCCCACAGTGATGCCCATGGTGATGCCCATGGTGATGCCCATGTCCATGGTGATGCCCACGGTGATCCCCATGCCCACAGTGATCCCCATGCCCATGGTGATCCCCATGCCCACGGTGATCCCCATGCCCATGGTGATGCCCATGGTGATGCTCATGCCCATGGTGAAGCCCATGGTGATGCCCACGCCCATGGTGATCCCCATGCCCGTGGTGATGCCCATGGTGATGCCCATGGTGATGCCCATGCCCATGGTGATGCCCATGGTGATGCCCATGGTGATGCTCATGGCCGTGGTGATACCCATGGCTGTGCCCATGGTGATGCCCACGCCCATGGTGATCCCCATGCCCGTGGTGATGCCCATGGTGATGCCCATGGTGATGCCCATGCCCATGGTGATGCCCATGGTGATGCCCATGGTGATGCCCATGGTGATGCTCATGGCCGTGGTGATACCCATGGCTGTGCCCATGGTGATGCCCACGCCCATGGTGATCCCCATGCCCGTGGTGATGCCCATGGTGATGCCCATGGTGATGCCCATGGTGATGCCCATGGTGACGCCCACCACCCATGACCATTCCCATGGCCAACAGAGATAGGAACACGCAGCTGGAACCAGGTCCTAGATGCCCCCCTCGGCCCCCCCCACCTCATCCCAACCCACCCCCCACCTCAATTTAAGCTCAAGCCCAGCAATTCTGGGGTTTCCCCCTCGTCAAGAACCCACCCACTAATTAAGGCTAATTAACTCTCCAGGATTAATGAGGGGGATAACGAGGAGCCTCACCCAAGGAGATGACGCTCTCGTAGCTCTCCTGCATCTTGGCGCCTCGCTGGCACCCAGGGGGGTGGGGGGTCTTTTTTGGGGGGTGGGGTGGGTGTCCCAGGTCCCTGCAATGCAAATGGGTCCAGATCAGGTATTGGGGTGTAGGGTGGGGGGGGGTGGGGGGGATATGATACCCTCCCCCCAAATTGGGTGTCTAGATGGATGTAGGGAGCATTTGGGGGGGGTCCCCTCATTATTTGGGGGGGTCCCTGAATTAATTGGAGGGGTCCCCTCAGTATTTGGGGGGGTCCCTGAATTAATTGGGGGGATCCCCTCATTATTTGGGGGGTCCCCAAATCATTCTGGGTCCCTACAGCATTTGGGGGGGCGGGGTGTCACAGCTTGGGGGGGGGGGTGATGGGTGGTGGGGTGTGACCCCCCCTTCCAACTCCAGGGTGTTTTGGGGTGACCCCCTCCCCCCAGTCCATCTCCATCAGATGCTCCCCTGGAAGGGAGGGGGGTTAAATAGGGTTTTGGGGGGACCCCAGGGACTGGGGGGGACCCTAGGGATGGGGATGAGGGGTCATGGGTAGTGGGGTATGACCCCCCCCAATCCCCATCTCCAGGGTGTTTTGGGGTGCTGGTGATCCTCCCTCCCCCCCCCAAAACCCCAGGGATTGGGGGGGGGGTAAATTGAGGAGGGGGCAGGGAAATAAGGGGGGCAGGGAAATTGGGAAGGGGGGCAAAAAATTGGGGGGGGGTATAAATTGGGGGGGGGCAGAGAAATTGGGGGGGCATAAATTGGGGGGGGCAAAGAAATTGGGGAAGGGGGCATAAATTGGGGGGGAGAGCAGAGAAATTGGGGGGGGGGCCCATAAATTAGGGGGGCCATAAATTGGGGGGGAGGGGGGCAGGGAAATTGGGGGGGGCCTATAAATTGGGGGGGGGGTGTCCCAGAAATTGGGGGGGGGGGGGGGATGAAATTTGGGGAGGGGGGAGGGGCTGCAAAAAACCACCCTGAAAAGGGTCCAAATGGGGGAGGGGGGGGAATTTTGGGGGGGGGGGGGAGGTGTTGGGTTAAACCACGACGCGGAGAGGGGGGGGGGGGAGGGGATGTTGTCTGTGCCACCCCCTCCCCCCAAAACCAGCCTTATTTTCCACTCCCCCCCCCCCAAAATGAATCCGCGAGCCTCCCCACCCCCCCAAAATATCCTTCCCCCCCCATCCCATCCCCTCCCCCCTTAAGCCCCCCCTCCTCCCTCTCTTCCTGGGGGTCTCCCTGTTACCTGGTACCCGGGATGCTGGAGATGCTGCTGGGGGGGGGGGGAGGAGGAGGAGGAGGAGGAGGGGATGCTGCTGGGGGGAGGGGGGTGTGTGTGTGGTGGTTTTCGGGGGGGGGGGGGTGTATTTTGGGGAGGGGTTTATTTTTTGGGTGGGGGGGGTTGTGACGAGCTGAGGGTCTGTTTTTTCGGGGGGGGGGAGGGGAGGGGAGGGGAGGGGGAGGGAGGGGAGGAGGAGGGATGGAGTTGGGGGGGGGGGTGGGGGGAGGGGGGGCCTGTTGCACGCCGGCTCGGTGAGGCCGGACACACAGGAAGGGGCTGGGAGAAGGGGGAGGGGGAGGGGAAAGGGGGAGGGGGGAGGGGGTGGGGGGAGGGGGAGAGGAGGGGAAGGAGGAGGAAAGGGGGGGGGGGAGGATAAAAGGGGTGGGGGGAGGGCTAAAGAGAGGAGGGGGGGGTTCAACCAGGAAGGGGGGTGGGGGGTGAAGAGAGGAGAGTTGGGGGGGGGTCAAACAAGGGGGGGGGGTGTTATTTTGGGGGGGGGGGGGAGGAACCGGAGGGAAACGAGGCCCCGGAGGCGCCTTTGTGGTTGGAGAGGGAGAGAGGGAGAGGGGGAGGGGAGAGGGGGAGAGGGGGGTTGGGGGGGGGGGTGTTGGAACCCCCCCCCTCTCTCTCTCTCTCTCTCTCTCTCTCTCTTCCCCGCCATCCCCCCCTCCTCCTCCCCTCGCCCCCCCCCCCAACTTCGCTACCATCTCCTGGGGGGGCAGGTAAGGGAGACACCCCCACCCCTCCCCCCACCCACCCCCCACCCCCACCCCCCTCCTTTCTTTCCTCTCCCCCCTCATCCTCCCCTCCCCCCCCTTTATTTTAGTCCTACCCCCACCCGGAGCCCCCCCCCGCCAAAAAACAACACCCCCCCCACCACCCCCCCGGAATCCCCTCCCCCATCCCCCCTCCCCTCCCCTCCCCTCCCCCCACCCTCCGGGATGCCGCCGGCGCCGCCCGGCTTTGTCCCCGCTCGGGGGGGAGGGGGGGATGGGGGATGGGGGGGTGTCTCGGGGTGGGGGGGGTCTCCCCCTTCGTCCTGGGGGGGTTGAGGTGGGGGGGGGGCGATGGGAGTGGGGGGAGAGGGGATTTTTGGGGGGGGTGGGTGGAAGGGGGTTGGGTTCTGTATCAGGCTCCGGAGAGGAGGGGAGGGGTCCGTCTATCGCGATAGGGAGGAGGGAGTAAGGGGGGGGGGGCTTTTATCGCGACAGGGGGGCAGGGAATGGGGGGGTCCCTTCCGTCCCGGCGTGGGGGGTGGGGGAGGGAATAGGGGGTCCCTCTATCGCGATGTGGGGAGTGGGGGTGGGGGGGGTCCCTCTATCGCGACAGGGGGGCAGGGAATTCGGGGGGGGGGTCCCTCTATCTAGATGGGGGGGTAGAGAATTGAGGGGGGGGCTCTATCGCGATGGGGGGGGGGTGTCCTCTTCATCCCAGCACCCCCCCCACCCCTTGAGCCCCAGGACCCCCCCCACCCCCACCCCCCACCCCCAAAGGGTGCAGGATTTTAGGGGTCCCCCCACCCCAGGACCCCCCCAACCCCCCCCCACCCCCAAGGGTTGCAGGACTTTAGGGGTCCCCCCACCCCAGGACCCCCCAAACCCCTCCCCAACCCCCCCCCAAGGGGTGCACCCAGCATCCCCTTTTTGGGGTGGGGGGAGGTGAGGGCTGATTTTTGGGGTGCTCTTGGCTTTGCAGGGACCCCCTGTTGCTGGTTTGCGGGGGATGATGGAACCCTGGGGGAGCCCCGAGGAGGATGAGGAGGAGAAGGTCCTTTTTGGGGGGGTCCAGGAGGAGGAACCCTACGACCCCTCGGTGATGGAGGGTAAGTTTTGGGGTGCTGGGGGGAGGGGGGATTTGGGAGGGGGGGTGTTCCTATTGCTCCTCAAGCTTGAGATGGGGATGGAGAACCCCCCCCCAATCACCATGGGTACCCCAAAACCAGCCTCCACCAGCCCCCAGCTCCAAGTTCTGGGGGCACCAACCCACCCCCCTTGTGGGACCCATGGGAAGGTGGGGGGTGGTTTGGGGTGGTGGGATGGGGTCTCCATCCCTATATGGAGCTTCTCCACCACCTCCACCACCCCCAGAGACCCCAAGTGACCCAGAACTGGACCCCCCAGGGGAAGGAGACCCCAAAATCCTTGAGTTGGACCCAACCACCTCCTTGGCCACCCCCAACAAAGGTGGTTGGGGGGGTGGGGTGTTGGGATGGGGTCTCCATCCTTATGTTGGGCTTCTCCACCACCTCCACTGCCCCTAGACATCCCAAGTGGCCCAGAACTGGACCCCCCAAGGGGAGGAGACCCCAAAATCCTTGAGTTGGACCCAACCACCTTGTTGGGTGATGCTGAGGAGGCATCGGGGGGTTTGGGGTGGTGGGATGGGGTCTCCATCCCTACCTAGGGCTGGCCCCCCATCTTCTCCACCACCCCCAGGGACCCCAAGTGACCCAAAAATGGCCCCCCCAAGGGGAGGAGACCCTGAGATCCTTGAGTTGGACCCCAACCACCGTGTTGGGTGACGCCGAGGAGGCATCAGGGGGTTTTGGGGTGGTGGGATGGGGTCTCCATCCTTATGTTGGGCTTCTCCACCACCCCCTAGGGACCCCTAGTGACCCAGAACTGGACCCCCCAAGGGGAGGAGACCCCGAGATCCTCGAGTTGGACCCAACCACCGTGTTGGGTGACGCCGAGGAGGAGTCACCCCCACCACCCCCACCTGGGACCCGGAGCCCGTCGGCGGCGTCGGAGGAGGAGGAGACCTTCCGCTGGACCGTGGTCCAGCAGCTCGATTCCCCTGGGCTGGGGGCTGGAAGCGGCCGCGGGGGGAAGAATCTCCCAGGTTCCGGAACGTTCTCCAACATCAAGAGCATCATTGTCCTCCAGAAGAGCTACGAGTGCCGGGAGTGCGGGAAGAGCTTCAGCTGCAGCTCCCACTACGGGAAGCACCGGCGCACCCACACCGGGGAGAGGCCCTTCCTCTGCCTCCACTGCGGGAGGAGCTTCAACGTCAGCTCCAACCTCTACCGCCACCAGCGGGCTCACGCCAACGCCGGGGTGGCCACCATGACCACCACCACCATGACCACCACCACCATGACCACCACCACCACCAGCACCCGGCGCCCATCCCCAGCCAGCCACCCGCCCCCCAGCCCCCGTGGCTGCCCCTACCAGTGCCAGGAGTGTGGGAAGAGCTTCAACGTCAGGTCCAACCTCTACCGGCACCAGCGGGCTCACGCCAAAGCCGGGGTGGCCACCACCACCACCACCACCGGCGCCCAAGGTCCATCGCCACCCGTCACCACCAGCACCAGCACCCAGCGTCCCTCCCCACCCACCCAACGTCCTTCATCCACCCAACATCCATCCCCACCCACCAAACATCCATCCCCACCCACCCAACGTCCTTCACCCACCCAACGCTCATCCCCACCCACCCAACGTCCTTCTCCACCCACCCAACGTCCTTCACCCACCCAACGTCCATCCCCACCCACCCAACATCCTTCTCCCCCCACCCAACGTCCTTCTCCCCCCACCCAACGTCCATCCCCACCCACCCAACGTCCTTCTCCCCCACCCCTCCACCCCCCGCCCCCGTGGCTGCCCCTACCAGTGCCAGGAGTGCGGGAAGAGCTTCAACGTCAGGTCCAACCTCTACCGGCACCAACGGGCTCACGCCAATGCCGGGGTGGCCACCAGCACCCAAGATCCATCCCCACCCACCCAACGTCCTTCTCCACCCACCCAATGTCCATCCCCACCCACCCAACGTCCTTCTCCACCCACCCAACGTCCTTCACCCACCCAACGTCCATCCCCATCCACCCAACGTCCTTCACCCACCCAACGTCCATCCCCACCCACCCAACATCCATCCCCACCTACCCAACGTCCATCCCCACCCACCCAACGTCCTTCTCCACCCACCCAACGTCCATCCCCACCCACCCAACATCCTTCTCCATCCACCCAACACCCAACCCCACCTACCCAACACCCAACCCCACCTACCCAACGTCCTTCTCCACCCACCCAACATCCATCCCCACCCACCCAACGTCCTTCACCCACCCACCGCCCATCCCCATCCACCCAACACCCAACCCCACCTACCCAACGTCCATCCCCACCCACCCAACGCCCATCCCCACCCCCCCACCGCCCATCCCCCCCACCCCCCACCCCCCGCCCCCGCGGCTGCCCCTACCAGTGCCAGGAGTGTGGGCAGAGCTTCCGCCGCAACAAGGAGCTGGTGACCCACCAGCGCTTCCACACGGGCCGCCTGCCCTTCCAGTGCGGCCACTGCGGGAAGAGCTTCAGCTGGAGCTCCCACTTCGACCGCCACCAGCGCGTCCACACCGGGGAGAAGCCCTACCAGTGCCCGGAGTGTGGCAAGAGCTTCAGCAGGAGCTCCCACCTCTACCGCCACCAGCGCACCCACGCCGGCGGCCGCTCCTACATCTGCACCTACTGCGGGAGGAGTTTCGGCAGCACCCTCCACTTCGAGCGCCACCAGCGCACCCACCGGGGCCGGCGGCCCTACAAGTGCACCCTGTGCAGGAAGAGCTTCGGCGACGGCCCTGCCTTGGTCAAGCACCAGCGCCTTCACCTGGGGGACGGGCCCTTTCGGTGTGAGGAATGCGGGAAGGGGTTCGGCGCCCGTTCCCAGTACGCCCGGCACTGGAGGAACCTTCACGGTGGGACCGAGAAGCCCTACCGCTGCGGGGACTGCGGGAAGAGCTTCTCCTGGAGCTCCCACTGGGAGAGGCACCAACGGATCCACACTGGGGAGAGGCCCTACCAGTGTGGGGACTGCGGGAAGAGGTTTAGCAGGACCTCCCACCTCTACCGGCACCAGAGGACCCACGCTGGCGGCCAACCCCACGTCTGCTCCGAGTGTGGGAAGAGCTTCAACAGCACCTTCCACTTCCAGAAGCATCTCCGGGCTCACACTGGCTCCCAGCACCCGTGCCTGGACTGTGGGAAGAGCTTTGGGGACGGGGCGGCGCTGGCCAAGCACCGGCGGGTCCACGGCGGGGGGGAGAAGCCCTTCCCTGCCCGCGGTGCGCGCGGAGGTTCGGCCTCAGGTCTCACCTCCAGCGGCACCTGAGGAGCCACGGGGAAGAGGAACCGCCGGAGGAACCGCCGGATGAGCTGGCAACACCTTAACCCGGGGCGGGGGTGTGGGTGGGGGTGGGGGAGGATGGAGATCTACCACCCCAGGATGGAGATCTACCACCCCGGGATGGAGATCTACCACCCCGGGATGGAGATCTACCACCTCGGGATGGAGATCTACCACCCCTGGATGGAGATCTACCACCTCAGGATGGAGATCTACCACCCCGGGATGGAGATCTACCACCCCGGGATGGAGATCTACCACCTCGGGATGGAGATCTACCACCCCAGGATGGAGATCTACCACCCCGGGATGGAGATCTACCACCCCGGGATGGAGATCTACCACCTCGGGATGGAGATCTACCACCCCAGGATGGAGATCTACCACCTCAGGATGGAGATCTACCACCCCTGGATGGAGATCTACCACCTCGGGATGGAGATCTACCACCCCAGGATGGAGATCTACCACCCCAGGATGGAGATCTACCACCTCAGGATGGAGATCTACCACCCCTGGATGGAGATCTACCACCCCGGGATGGAGATCTACCACCCCGGGATGGAGATCTACCACCTCGGGATGGAGATCTACCACCCCAGGATGGAGATCTACCACCCCAGGATGGAGATCTACCACCTCAGGATGGAGATCTACCACCCCTGGATGGAGATCTACCACCTCGGGATGGAGATCTACCACCCCGGGATGGAGATCTACCACCTCGGGATGGAGATCTACCACCCCTGGATGGAGATCTACCACCTCAGGATGGAGATCTACCACCCCGGGATGGAGATCTACCACCCCGGGATGGAGATCTACCACCTCAGGATGGAGATCTACCACCCCAGGATGGAGATCTACCACCCCAGGATGGAGATCTACCACCTCAGGATGGAGATCTACCACCTCGGGATGGAGATCTACCACCTCGGGATGGAGATCTACCACCCCGGGATGGAGATCTACCACCTCGGGATGGAGATCTACCACCCCAGGATGGAGATCTACCACCCCAGGATGGAGATCTACCACCCCTGGATGGAGATCTACCACCTCAGGATGGAGATCTACCACCCCAGGATGGAGATCTACCACCCCATGAGGGGTGTGTGAGGCGGGGGTGGTCCCAAGCTGGCGGTGGTTCCTCAAGGCTGTAGCTCTTGTAGGGTAGACTAGGAAGGTAGGGTAGATAGGGGAGGATGGAGATATGGGGGTGGTGGGGGGGGTGGGGGGGGGTGGGGGTGGGGGGGCTGAGTGGGGAATTTGGGGAGGGGGAGGGGGGCAGGGAGGGGGTCCCCTCCCAAAAAGCAGAGAGAGAGTCCTGCCGATGGACAGCAAGACAACCCAACCCAACCCAACCATGGACAACCCAACCGTGGTGCAACCACCTCCAATGGGACGCTGGGGAGATGGTGGGTGCTGGGAAGACCCCCTCCCCCCCCCCAACCCCAAACTGGGAGGAGGGTTGTGGGAGACACCCCCCCACACACCCCCTCCCCCCAAGCTCCTCGATGAGCTTGGAGAACCCCAGATCTCTAAGGTGGCTTCACCCCTGATGGGTCTTGGCCAACACCCAAAGCTTGAGCCCATCCCCCAGGTGACACCCACCCCCCCAGTGACACCCACCCCCCAGTGACACCCGTTTGGGGTGTCACCATCCCCCCCCTTGGGTGGGTTCCTGTATTTATTGTATTTATTCCATGGGTTGGAGGAACCCAACCTTGGGGTTGAGCTGGAGACCCTTGAAAGGGGGTGGGGGGTGCTCAAGAGGTGGAGGTGGGACCTGGGTGGGGGGGTGAGGGTGTCCCCTAAATTGCTCTGGGGGTGCTGGTGGCTTCTCTTGGGTTGGGTTTGGTCCAGCATCACCTTGGTGATGATGGAGGAGGAGGAGGAGGAAGGTGGAAGCTCCAGGAGATGATGGGGAGCTTCTCCAAGCTGGGGAACAACTTGGGGGGAACCTCAGGGCTGGGGACACAAATCCCAGTTTGGGGGGGGTGTGGTGGTGGTGGGGTGACTGGTCCAGCTGGTCCTTCCCACGGTGAGCAGGAGATGTGTGTGTGCTGTGAATAAAGATAGACTTAGTGGAGCTTCTGCTTCTCCTGGGGCACCTGGAGGGTCCCAGCTCTTCCCTTGGGTGGGGGGTGTGTGGGGGGGGTGGGGTGACTTTTGGGGGGGATGGGACCAGAATTGGTCTCCTCTTCCTCATCCCAGGGGATCTGGGGGCCTGGACTGGGTCAGGGGGTTCTGGGGTTGGGGCTGGAGACCTTCAGGAGGTCCCAGAGAGCTTCATTTGGGCTGGAGGCAGCTCCTGGGGCATCTGGGGCACCTCCTGGGGCATCTGGGGCATCTCCTGGGGCATCTGGGGCACCTCCACAGGACAACCTGGTCCATCTCCTGGGCATCTCTTGGGGCATCTGGAGCATCTCCTGGTCCATCTCCTGGGGCATCTGGGGCACCTCCTGGGGCATCTGAGCATCTCCTGGGGCATTTCCTGGGGCACCTCCTGGGGCATCTGAGCATCTCCTGGGGCATCTCCTGGGGCATCTGGGGCAACTCCTGGGGCATCTGGGGCACCTCCACAGGACAATGTGGTCCATCTCCTGGTCCATCTCCTTGTCCATCTCCTGAAGCATCTTCTGTCCATCTACTGGGGCATTTCCTGGGGCATCTCCTGGTCCATCTCCTGGGGCATCTGGGGCATCTCCTGGGGCATTTCCTGGTCCATCTCCTGGGGCATCTTCTGTCCATCTCCTGGGGCATCTGGGGCATCTCCTGGGGCATCTCCTGGGGCACCTCCTGGGGCATCTGGGGCATCTTCTATCCATCTCCTGGGGCATCTGGGGCATCTCCTGAGGCATCTCCTGGGGCATCTCCTGGTCCATCACTTGGTCCATCTCATGGAGCATCTGAGCATCTCCTGGGGCATCTGGTCCACCTCCTGGGGCATCTCCTGGGGCATCTCCTGGGGCATCTCCTTGTCCATCTCCTGGGGCATCTGAGCATCTCCTGGGGCATCTAGTCCATCTCCTGGGGCATCTCCTGGGGCATCTCCTGGGGCATCTGGGGCACCTCCTGGGGCATCTCCTGGGGCATCTCCTGGGGCATCTGGGGCATCTCCTGGTCCATATCCCCGGGCATCTCCTGGGTGGAGGATGGGTCTGGGAGGTTTGGGGGGTGGGGGGAGGGGTTTGTGGGGGGTGGGGGTGTTGGGGGGTGGGGGAGGGGCCTGGGGGAGTGCGGGAGGGGTCTGGGGGGGTTTGGGGAGGGATGGGGGGAGGGGTCTGGGGGGAGAGCTGGGGGGAGGGGGAGAGGGGGTAAGAGGGGGAGGGGAGGGGTCTGTGGTGGGTTTGGGGGGGGGAGGGGTCCGGGGGAGTGGAGGAGGGGTCTGGGGGGTTGGATGTGGGGGGATGGGGGGAGGGGCCTGTGGGGGGGAGGGGTTTGGGGGGTGGGGGCGGGGTCTGGGAGGGATGAGGGGTGGGGGAGGGGTCTATAGGGGGGTGGGGGAGGGGTCTGAGGGGGGTTTGGGAGGGTGGGGGAGGGGTCTGGGGGGTGGGGGGAGGGGTCTATGGAGTTGGGGGAGGGGTCTATGGGGAAGTGTGGGGGGAGGGGCCCGGGGCAGTGGGGGAGGGGTCTGAGGGAGGGTTTTGCGGGGTGGGGGGAGGGGCCTGTGGGGGGGGTGGGGTTTGGGATGTGGGGGAGGGGTCTGGGAGGGGGGAGGGGTCTATGGGGGGGTTGTGGGGGGTGGGGGGAGGGGCCCGGGGCAGTGGGGGAGGGGTCTGAGGGAGGGTTTTGAGGGTGGGGGGAGGGGCCTGGGGGGGGGCGGTGTTTGGGATGTGGGGGGAGGGGTCTGAGGGGGGTGGGGGTGGGTGTGTTGTGGGGGGGGGGGTGGGGGAGGGGTGAAGAGGATGCGAGGAGCCGCTAGGTGGCGCTGTTGGGCTGGTGGGGGGAGGGGTGGAGGAGGAGGAGGAGGGGGAGGGGGAGGGGGAGGTGAGGGGGGTGGGGGAGGGGCCGCGAGCTTCACTGTATCCGGGTCACGCGCGGAGCCGCCCCCACCGGGCCCGGGGCTCGCGAGGAGCCTCCGTGGGACCCCCCCAAATTCCAAGGGGGGGGGTTGGGTAACCCCCCTCCCCCCACCACAGGTAAATGGGGGGAGGGGCGGGGGGGGTGTTTCTCACCCCTCCCCCACTCTACTCGCTGCTCACACATCAGCCCCCCTCCCCTCCCCCACCCCCCTTAAATTGGGGGGGAGGGGAACCCCGAATTTTGGGGTGGGGGGTTGAGGGGGTGGGGGGACCCCAAAAATGAGGGGGGAGGGGAGAAGGATGAGCATCCTCTGGGCAGCCTGATGGGGGGGGGGGGGGGCACCCCCTGGGTACCCCAAAAGGGGGTGTTGGGGGAGGGGCAGCTTCTGGGGACCCCAAAAAGAGGGGGGTTCCCCAAAAAAGGGGGGATCCCCAATAATTGGAGGGGGGCAGCTTGTGGGGACCCAAATTGGGGGGAGGGTCCCCCCGAGCACCCCAAAAAGGGGGGGGGGCAGGTTGTGTGTACCCTAAAAGGGGGGGATCCCCAAAATGGGGGGGGGGGCAGGTTTTGGGCACCCCAATTGGGGGGGGCACCCCCTGAGCACCCCAAAAAGGGGGTGGTGGGGGTGGGAGGGGGTCTAAGCTATTTTGCGGGGGGGTGTCTCTTTCTCTTCCAGGGGTCAGACTGTTGGGACACACAGCCCCCCCCCCCAAATTTCCCTGCCCCCACCCCCTCCCCCACCCTCATCACCCCACCCCCCCCCCAAATTTTGGGGGGGGTCACCATGCAGGAGAACTATGAGAACGTCATTTCCTTGGGTAAGGGGGTTGGGGGGGGTGGGGTGTCCCCAATTTGGGGGGAGGGGGGTTTGTCATTTTGGGGTGTCACCTCATGGGGAGGGTGGGGGGGTCCCATGTTCCCTCCCCTCCCCCAAAAAATAAGGGTGGGGGGAGGGGTAACCCCACCCTGCCTCAGTTTCCCTAGTGGGTTGGGGGGGATTTTTGGGGGGGGGGGTGGATTTTTGGGGGGCACACACACCCCATCACTGGGGTATCTGGGTGCCTGAGGAGCACCCTGACCCCACCACACCCCAAAATGTCCCCCCCACCCCCCAAATAGGGATGGGGGGAGGGGTAACCCCACCCTGCCTCAGTTTCCCTGATGGGTTGGGGGGGATTTTTAGGGGGGGTGGATTTTGAGGGGGGACACACCCCATCACTGGTGTGTCTGGGTGCCTGGGGAGCACCCTGACACCCCCCCCACCCCAAAATGTCCCCCCCACCCCCCAGCCGAGGAGATCGCCATCAGCTGGCCGCGCATCACCGCCTTCGCCGAGTCCCACCGGAGACGGGGGGTGGGGGCAGGTGGGTCTTGGGGGGAGGGGGGAGATGGGACAGAGAGGGGGCCACCCCAAAATTTGGGGGGGGTGTGTGTGTGTCTTGAAATCTTCTTGACCCCCCAAAGTGGGTGAAAGCCTTGGGGTGGGGGGGATCACCCCAAAACCTGGGTGGTCTTGAGATCTTTGGGGTCCCACCAAGGTGGGGCCACCCTTTGGGGGGGGTGGGAGTGGTGGAATTTGGGGGGGTTGAGGGGGGTTGGGGTGTTTTGGGATTGTTGGGGGGTGGTTTGGGATGTTTTGGGGTGTTGGGGGGTGTATTTGGGTCATTGGGGAGGTGTTTTGGGGTGTTGGTGGGGTGTTTTGGGGTTGGTTTGAGGTGTTTTGGGGCTGTTGGGGGTTGTTTTGGGGTGTTGTGGGGTTTTGTGGGGTGTTGGGGGGTTGGTTTGGAGTGGTTTTGGGGTGTTGGGGGTGTTTTGGGGTTGTTTGGGGTTGGTTTGGGGGTGTTTTTGAATGTTTTGGGGTGTTGGAGGGTGTATTTGGGTTGTTGAGGGGGTGTTTTGGGTTGTTTGGGGGTGTTTTAGGGTGTTGGGGGGTTGTTTTGGGGTGTTTTGGGGTTGTTTAAGGGTGTTTAAGGGTTGTTGGAATTGTTTGGGGGTTGTTGAGGGGTTGTTTTGGGGTGGTTTCGTGTGTTTGGGGGTGTTTTGGGGTGTTGGGGAGTTGTTTTGGGGTTGTTTGGGGCTGTTTTGGTGTTGTTTTGGGGTGTTTTGGGCTTGTTTGAGGGTGTTTTCGGCTTGTTGGGGTTGTTTTGGGGTTGTTGGGGGATTTTTTGGGATGGTTTTAAGTATTTTGGGAGTGTTTGGGGGTGTTTTGGGGTGTTGGGGGGTTGTTTTGGAATTGTTTGGGCTGTTTTGGGGTTGTTTGGGGATGTTTGGGGGTTGTTTCAGGCTGGTTTGGGGTTGTTTGGGGTTGTTCTAGGGTGTTTTGGGGTTGTTTTGGGCTGTTTTGGTGGTGTTTGGGCTGTTTTGGGGTTGTTTGGGGATGTTTTAGGGTTGTTTTAGGGTGTTTTGGTGTTGTTTGGGCTGTTCTGGGGTTGTTTGGGGATGTTTTAGGGTTGTTTTAGGGTGTTTTGGTGTTGTTTGGGCTGTTTTGGGGTTGTTTGGGGATGTTTTGGGGTTGTTTCGGGCTGTTTTGGGGTTGTTTCGGGGTTGTTTTAGGGTGTTTTGGGGTTGTTTTGGGCTGGTTTGGGGTTGTTTGGGGTTGTTTCAGGCTGTTTTGGGGCTGTTTTGGGGGTGTTTTGGGGTTGTTTTGGGGTGGATTTCAAGGGTGTTTCGGGGTTGTTTGTTTGGGGTGTTGCCAGGTGTGGAAGCAGAAGGGGACCAAGGTCAACCAGAAGCCACCCAAATCCACCCGTCACCCGGAGCCGGGTCGAGCGACGGGGGGTGAACCCCGATTTAAGGCGCCAGTTGGGGTTGATCCTCCAAACAGCTGGAAGGACCCAGGTGGAGAAGATGCTGAGGGAGCTGGTGAGGGAGCAGGGCCAGGGGGGAAGAGGAGGAACCGGAGGAGAACCCCCAAGGATGGAGGTAAGTTTAGGGGGGGTGTGGTGGGGACACCCCCCCCCCACTGTACCCCACCCCAAAAAGCCCAAGAGAGACTCGTTCCTCAAGAGCTGCTCCCTCCTCAAGGGGAGGGGTCTGGTGACACCCCCTCTCCATGGGTAGGTGGAGCTCGAGGGGGGTCCAAGGTGGGGGGTTGCTTCAGGGTGTTGGAGATCATGAGGTTGAGCTCATCCCATACCATCCCCATCCCATCCCATCCCCATCCCATCCCCATCCCATCCCCATCCCCATCCCCATCCCATCCCCATCCCCATCCCCATCCCCATCCCATCCCCATCCCATCCCCATCCCCATCCCCATCCCCATCCCATCCCAATCCCATCCCCATCCCCATCCCCATCCCCATCCCATCCCCATCCCCACCCCCATCCCCATCCCATCCCCATCCCATCCCATCCCCATCCCCATCCCCATCCCCATCCCATCCCCATCCCATCCCCATCCCCATCCCCATCCCCATCCCCATCCCATCCCATCCCCATCCCCATCCCAATCCCATCCCCATCCCCATCCCCATCCCCATCCCATCCCCATCCCCATCCCCATCCCATCCCATCCCCATCCCCATCCCCATCCCATCCCCATCCCCATCCCCATCCCCATCCCATCCCCATCCCCATCCCCATCCCCATCCCATCCCATCCCATCCCCATCCCATCCCATCCCCATCCCCATCCCCATCCCCATCCCCATCCCCATCCCCATCCCCATCCCCATCCCATCCCCATCCCATCCCATCCCCATCCCCATCCCCATCCCATCCCCATCCCCATCCCCATCCCCATCCCATCCCATCCCATCCCCATCCCATCCCATCCCCATCCCATCCCCATCCCCATCCCCATCCCCATCCCATCCCATCCCATCCCTTCCCATCCCATCCCCATCCCCATCCCCATCCCCATCCCCATCCCCATCCCCATCCCCATCCCATCCCCATCCCCATCCCCATCCCCATCCCCCTATCCCCATCCCCATCCCATCCCCATCCCCATCCCCATCCCCATCCCCATCCCCATCCCCATCCCATCCCCATCCCATCCCCTCCCCATCCCATCCCCCACCCTGCTCAGCTCGGGGTCACCTCCCAAACTCACCGAGGGTGCCCATGGTCCCACCAGCTCCATGGTTGAGGCTACTGGTCCCAGTATGACCAGTCTGGGGGGCACCAGGGCTCCGTGTCAGGATGGAGAACCGTTGGCCAACGCTCAACCATCAACCCAACTGCTCATGTCTGGGGTGGAGAAGGGGTGTTGATGGGCCCCACGCCGAGGGTCCTACAGCATCCCCTGGCGATGTGGTGTTCTCCATGGTGGGAGGGGCTTCAAATGACCTGGGGGAGGGGAGGGGGGGGGTTGGGATTTTTGGTGGGATGACCTCATGGTTCCCCACTCTGGGGCAGGTGCCGGGAGCGGGACGGAGGAGGATCCCACCCCGCGGGACGGCGAGGAGACCTCAGCGGGGGCTCAACACCACAGCCAGGACCAAGCCGGTGACCCCCCCGTCCCCACCAAAGGGATGAAGAAGGTTGGGGGGGTCCCTACCCACCCCTCAAGGTGCTGGTTGTACCCAGTGTGGCATCCGGAACCGCTCCCAGAGCCCGGTGAAACGCCGCCGGTGCCCGGAGTGCGGTCGCCGGTGGTGCCGTCAACCACCCCGTCAACCGACCCACCAAGGTGGAGGTGACAAACCCCACCGGTGCGGGGACTGTGGGAAGGGCTTCAGCCGGGGCTCCAACCTGGCCCAGCACCGGCGCATCCACACCGGGGAGAGACCCCACCGGTGTGGGGACTGTGGGAAGGGCTTCATCCAGCGCTCCGACCTGGAGCGTCACCGGCGCGTCCACACCGGGGAGCGGCCCTACACCTGCTCCGACTGTGGGAAGCGCTTCAGCGTCAGCTCCCACCTGGACCGGCACCGGCGGACTCATACCGGTGCCTCAGGTCTACCTACGCCACCCCGTCACCGCGCCAGGGGGACGGTGGAGGTGACGTCCCCGGTGGCGTCCCCACCTCACCGGTGTCCCGAGTGCGGGAAGAGCTTCACCCACCGCTCGGCCTTGGCCAAACACCGCAAGACCCACAGCGGGGAGCGACCCCACCGCTGCGGGGACTGTGGGAAGAGCTTCAGCCGGGGCTCCAACCTCACCCAGCACCGGCGCATCCACACCGGGGAGAGACCCTTCTCCTGTGGGGACTGCGGCAAGAGCTTCATCCAGCGCTCCGACCTGGAGCGTCACCAGCGCGTCCACACCGGGGAGCGGCCCTACACCTGCTCCGACTGTGGGAAGAGCTTCAGCGTCAGCTCCCACCTGGACCGGCACCAGAAGATCCACGCGGCTGAACGAGCTTCTTACCGTTGTCCTCAACACCTGGCCGGGTTCTTGGCCGCTCACCGCCACGGCCGCCTGTACCAGTGTTCCCAGTGCGGGAGGTGTTTCGGTCAGGGGGGTGCTCTGCTCAAGCACCAGCGGGCTCACGGGGTTGGTGGGGCGGGGGTCGGGCAACACCCGAAGTGTGCCGACTGCGGGAAGAACCGCGGCGCCGAGGATGGGGGTGCTGGTGGGGACGGCGCCGCCGCCCCGGATGGGTTACACCCCCCAGCTCCTCTGGATTGTGGGAGGGAGGAGGATGGCGGGGATGGGGTGACACCAACGGGGGGGCCACCCCCACCCCCGGAGAAGCCCTACAAGTGTGGGGAGTGCGGGAAAGGCTTCGGCCAACGCTCGGCGCTGGTGAAGCACCGCCGGATCCACACCGGGGAGAAGCCCTACTCCTGTGGGGACTGCGGCAAGGGCTTCATCCAGAAGTCCGACCT
Source organism: Hypotaenidia okinawae (assembly GCA_027925045.1). Taxonomy (NCBI): domain Eukaryota; kingdom Metazoa; phylum Chordata; class Aves; order Gruiformes; family Rallidae; genus Hypotaenidia; species Hypotaenidia okinawae. Next base: position 785,910 of record BSDF01000032.1, read on the forward strand.
CACCATCCACCGCCGGATGCACACGGGGGAGAAGCCCTACAAGTGTGGGGAGTGCGGGAAGTGCTTCAGCGTCTCCTCCAACCTCATCACCCACCAACGGACCCACCTCGGGGAGAAGCCCTACCAGTGCTCCCAGTGCGGCAAGAGCTTCATCCAGCGCTCCGAGCTCACCATCCACCAGCGCGTCCACACCGGGGAGAAGCCCTACAAGTGCCCTGAGTGTGGCAAGTGCTTCAGCCGCAGCTCCCACCTCAACCGACACCAACGCACCCACGCCGGGGACAGGCCCAAAGCCGGTGGTACCGGTACCGCCGCCGCCGCCGCCGCCACCGCCGGGCCTATGGCGCCTTCTGGAGCCTTCTCCGGCGCCGCCTTCTCCCCGCCCTTGGGCCCCTCGTTGGGCTCCTTCCCCGCCTCCCCCTCGCCCCTGCCCATCCCGGCCCTGGCCAGCTCGGGCCTGGACCTGCCCTGGGCCCTGTCCTTCCCCAGCCGGGCCTTCCCCCACCCCTCCTTCCCCTCGGCACCCGCCTCGGGGGCCCAGGCCTCTTCCCTCATCAACTGAGCACTGCCCGGGCCTGGCTGCGGCTCCGGCCTCCTCCCAACCTCCCTGGGCCCCAAGCCCTGGGGTTGACCTCAAAGACCCCTTGTTGGGGGGCATCTTCCCACCTTGAGGCCTTCAGCCTCAGTGGCTAATTAGCGATGGAGCTAATTAGGGGATGAGGCAGCTCCTCCAGCCCCGGGCCTGGCCGCGGGTCCAGCCTCCTCCCAACTTCCCTAGGCCCCATCAACCCAACTGGGGTTGACCTTGGGTTGGGCATCTCCTCTCCCACCTTGAGGCCTTCAGCCTTGGTGGATAATTAGCAGTGGAGCTAATTAGGGGTTGGACAAGTCCCCATTGTGCTGTGGCTCCATCCTCCCCCCAACCTCCCCCACCTCCATCAACCCAACGTGGGTTGACCGCAATGACCCATCTTTGGGGAATCTCCATCCTGCCCTGAGCCATTAAGCCTCCATGGCTAATTAACAATGGAGCTAATTAGGGGATGAGGCAGCTCCTCCAGCCACGGTCCCAGCTCCATCCTCCTCCCAACCTCCCTGGTCCCCAACCCCCATCAACCCAACTGGGGTTGACCTCAAAGACCCATCCTTGGGCATCTCCCCACCCACCTTGAGCCCCTTCAGCCTCGGGGGCTAATTAGCGATGGAGCTAATTAGCTGATGAGGCAGCTCCTCCATCCCCTGTCTCCATCCTCCTCCCAACCTCCCTGGTCCCCAACAACCCAACTTGGGTTGACCTCAACGTCCCATCCTTGGGGAATCTCCATCCCCCCCCAGGGCCATTAAGCCTCGGTGGCTAATTAACAACTTAATTAGGGGGATGATGGACAGCTCCACACTCCCCCCTTGAACTTTTGACCCTTTTCACAGCAGGAAGACTCTTCACTTCCCCAACCCAACCCCTCCAGATGGTGTCCATACAACCCCCCCAGATTGCAGGGCAGGAGGACGTGAGAAAACCCAATTCCCACCTAATTAAGAGGAGTTTTAATGAACTTTTCATCTCAAAACGACCCCAAACCCACCCAGTTTCCCCCTGGGGGAAAATATGAAGCTGAAAATCAGGGGGTTTTGGGGTTTTTCCCCCATTTTGCTGCTGGGGGAGGAAAATTTGGGAGGGAAGAGCCCAAAAAAACCTTTTTTGGGGTTTTTTGGGGCCTAAAAAAATTTTTTGAGGGGGAGTTGGCACAAAAAAAAATCACTTTGGGTTTTTTTGGCACAAAAAGTCACTTTTTAGGGTCTTTGGGGGCAAAAAAAACACTTTCTGGGGATTTTTGGGGCTAAAATCACTTTTATGGGGGTTTTTTTTGGCCATAAAAACCTCTAAAAAAATAAAATCACTTTTTTGATTTTTTTTTGGCACAAAAAAATTGAATTTTGGGGTTTTTTTGTGCCACAAAAGATTTTTTGGTGTTTTTTGGCAAAAAAAATCAATCAGGTTCTGGGTGTTTTTTGGCACCAAAAAAAAAAATTCACTTTTGGGGGATTTTTTGGGTTCAAAACCAGTTTTTTTGGGGGTTCCCCCCCCCCAAAAAATTTTGGTAATTTTTGGCACAAAACAAATAATCACTTTTTCCAAGGAATTTTGGGGCCTAAAATTCACTTTTTGGGGTGTTTTTTGCCCAATAAATCACTTTTTGGGGGTTTTTTGGGGCATGACCCTGTGGTGATGTCACTCCCAGAAGGAGAAAACTCCCAAATTTGGGGTTTTTTTTGGGAAAAAGTGGCATTTTGGGGGAAAAAGTGGCATTTTGGGGGGAAAAAGTGGCATTTTGGGGGGTTCCCCATGAAAACCAAGCCCGAAAGCGAAGGACTCGAGGTGGTTTTTAGGTTCTTTTTTAATGCCAAGGTGAAATTTCCTCTTTTTTAATTCCTTTTTAATGATTTTTGGGGGTTCATGAGGGGTCAGTTTGTAGCGACGGCGTCGGGTCAATAAACCACACGTTGGGCCCCCACACCCAGCCCCTGGTCAACTCAATGTGGGGAAAGGGTGGTGGTGGGGGGGTGTTGCCAACCCATAATATGTGGGTTTCTTCCATTCCCAGCATGGGACCCCCCAAAAAATAAGGGGTGACCCCCTTTTGTGGGGTAAGAAACAGAGAAAAGGGGATTTTTGGGGAGAAATAAGGGGGTTTTGGGGGGCTGGTTAACAGGATGGGGGGGATGGGGAAGGGGTTTGGGGGGGATGAGGGGGGTTTTGGGGTCCCCCCTTTAGACAGAGTGAGGGAGGGGGCTCCAGTGATGGGTTCTATTAAATAATAATAAATAATTAGTTAAAAACAGCCTTTAATTAACCCAAATAAATAGAGAATAAATAAATAAATAAATAAATAGATTGGGGGATGGGGGGGGGAGGGGGAGATGAGCAGCCCTGAAGTGGGGTGAGGGGCACCCCAAGAGGGAGAAGGGGTAGAGGAGGGGGTAACCCATGGGTGCTGAATGAGGGGGTGAAGGGGGTACCCCCCATCCCCCCATAAGTGCTGCCCTGAGGCTGGGGGTGATGGGCACCCATGGGTGCTGGGGGGTAGGGGGGTGCTGGGGATGGGGCAGAGCCCACCCACCAAGTTCAGGGGTGTGGGGGTGCTGTCCCCCCTACACACACCCCCTCCTGAGTCTTAAGGCACTTTGGGGTGCTGGGTGCAGCCCCCCCATGCTGAGTCTTGGGTGCCGCCCTGAGACCAGGGTGAGGGTGTCGTGTCCGTCGTGTCCCCCCCGCTCCTGGGGGGGGGTGTGGTGATGTCAGCGGGTGGTCTCCCCAGTGTGGGGGTGCAGCAGCAGCGTGGGAGGGCAGGAAGCACCCATGGGTGCCCCCCACCCCCTACCCACAAGGTCCCGTTGGGTGTCCTGAGGAGCAGCGGCTCTTCCTGGCCGGGCGATGACGTCAGAGGTGATGTCAGAGGTGATGTCAGAGGTCCCTGGGCGGGTGTTTCGGGGGTCAGGGCCACCTCGGGGGGGTCCCCGGGTGCGTGGTAGATCTGAGCACTCACCACGGCCAAGAGAAGCACCAGGAGCCGCTTGGCCGCGCTCGGCTCTTCCTGGGGGGGCGGCCGCCGTACCTGGGGGGTTGGGGGAGAAGAGTTAGAATTAAGGGGAGGAAAACCCACCCTAAGCAGCCCCCACCCCCCTATTTAGGGGTAATTAACCCATCCCCCCCCCCCCGGAATTTCCCCTCCCCTCCCCCAAGGGAGAATAACCCCCCCAGCAGACTGAGGGAACCCATCCAAGGGGAAACCCCTGCTGACCCTGCTTAGCTTCCAGAGGGGTAAATGGGGTAATTGCCCCTTCCTGGGGCAAATAACGACCCTGGGTGGGGGGAATGGTACCTTAGCCGAGGGTGACTCACCCCCAATGCCCCCCCATTGCCAAACACCCTCTCCCCATGGGAAAATACCACCCTGACTAGGCTTAGGGCACCCATCCAAGGGCAAAACCTTGCTGACCCTGCTTTGCTTCCAGAGGGGTTAACTGCCCCTCCACCTCTGGGGGCAAATAACCACTCCCAGAGGGGGGAAACGGCACCCTGGGAGGGCGTTACTCACCCCCCAAGTCAAACACCCCCTCCCCAAAGGAAAATACCTCCCTGATGAGGCTTAGGGCACCCATCCAAGGGCAAACCCCCCAATCCTGCTTAGCTTCCAGAATGCTGAGTAGAGTCATTAAGCACCCCATCCTTAGAGCTAATAACCCCCTCCCGGGGTAAATCCTGCCCCGAGGGCGGCATCACTCCCACACTTCCCTCCCCTCAAGGCAAACTCTCCCCCCCCCATCCTGCCAAGTCAAACACCTCCTCCCCAAGGGAAAACACCACCCTGACATACGTAGGGCACCCATCCAAGGGCAAACCCCTCCCGACCCTGCTTAGCTTCCAGAACTCTGAGTAGGGCCATTAAGCACCCCATTTTTAGGGTTAATTACCCCCTCCCGGGGTAAATCCTGCCTCGGGGGGGGTAAAAAGGGGGTGATACCCTCCCCCCCCTCAAGGCACCGCATGAGGATGAGTCACGCGGAGGAAGGAGGGGGGAGGAGGAAGTGACTCACCCCCCCCTCACCCCACGGCCGGGAAATGGGCCCGATCCTGCCCCCTCCCGGGGGCACCCATGGGTGCTAGGTAAGGGGGGGACTCCCCCCCCCAAAAAGATACACCGCCCCCCCCAGTACTCACAACGGGCGGGTAAAGGACCCTGCGGTGCCGTCGTCGGGGTTTGGGGGTTGAACTGGTCCCAACTGGGATGTCGAAGGTGAAATGACGGGGGGGGGGCCGGCGTGACGTCACGGCGGGGGTACCCTTCAGGGTGACCCCAAACCCGGCCGGGACACGTCACCGTAGCCGCCGCTGCTGCCGTCATCGTCATCGTCATCGTGTCACTGAACGGCGGAGCCCCGGCCGCGCTGCGCGTTATATACGGGGAAGGGGCGGGGAGGGGTTGGGGCTCCGCCCCCTGGTGGCGGACACGCCCACAGGCGGCTCCTATTGGCTGATTTGGTCGGGGGGACGGGGTTTTATAGGGAAGCCCCGCCCATCGGCTGGGGGTGCTATAGGGGGGTCTAGTGGCGCTCTGGCGGGGGGGTTTAGGGGGTGTACAGGGGGGTATAGGAGGCTAGGGGGGCTGTAGGGGGTGTTTAGGGGGGCTATAGTGAGGTTATAGGTGGGTATAGGGGGGCTTAGGGGGGTATAGGGGGGCTATAGGGGGGTATAGGGGGGTATAGGGGGCGATAGGGTGCTATTGGGGGAGCTCTAGGGGAGCCATTGGGGGGGCTCTAGGGGAGCCATTGGGGGTGTAGAGGGGGCTTGAGGGGCTGTAGGGGCGCTATAGGGAGGTATAAGAGGGCTGGGGGGCTATAGCATGGTATAGGGAGGTATAAGGGGGCTATTGAGGGGCTCTAGGGGGGCCATTGGGGTGCAGAGGGCGCTTGGGGGAGCTATAGGGGTGTTATAGGGGGGTATAGGGGGGCTGTTGGGGTCCTATAGGGGGGCTACAGGGGGGTATAGGGGGGGCTATAGGGGGTGTAGAGCGGGCTGGGGGGCTATAGGGGGGCTATAAGGGGGTATAGGGGGGCTAGGGGGGCTATAGGGGGGCTATGGGGGGGTATAGGGAGTATAGGGGGGCTATAAGGTTCTATAGGGGGCGTAGAGGGGGCTGGGGGGCTCTGGAGGGCTATAAGGGGGGTATATGGGGGCTATAGGGGGTGTATAGGGGGTTTGGGGGGGTATAGGGGGCTATAAGGGGCTATAGGGGGGCTATAGGGGGGCATAGGGGGTGTATAGGGGGTTTGGGGGGGTATAGGGGGCTATAGGGGGGCATAGGGGGTGTATAGGGGGTTTGGGGGGTATAGGGGGCTATAGGGGGGCATAGGGGTGTATAGGGGGTTTGGGGGGGTATAGGGGGCTATAAGGGGCTATAGGGGGGCTATAGGGGGGCATAGGGGGTGTATAGGGGGTTTGGGGGGTATAGGGGGCTATAGGGGGGCATAGGGGGTGTATAGGGGGTTTGGGGGGGTATAGGGGCACCCAGACCCCCCCACCCTCCCCCCAGCAGCCAGAGAGACTCAGGGACCCCAAAAACTCTCTGTATTTAGAGTCCGGAGGAGGAGGAGGAGGAGGGATGAAGGTGAGGAGGGGGCTGAAGGAGGGATGAAGGCTGCTGCTGAGGAGGAGGAGGAGGAGGCTGAAGGTGAGGAGGAGGAGGAGGGAGGATGAAGAGGGATGAAGGTGAGGAAGAGGATGGGAAGGAGGAGGAGGAATGAAGGAGGCCGAAGGGGAGGAGGAGGAAGAGGGGGAGGATGAGGATGAGGAGGATGAAGGGGAGGCTGAAGGCAAGGAGGATAAGGAGGGATGAAGGAGGAGGAGGAGGATGAAGAGGAGGAGGAGGAGGAGGAGGATGCTGAGGAGGAGGAGGGATGAAGGCTGCTGCTGAGGATGAGGAAGGATGAAGGACGATGAGGAGGAGGAGGAGGAGGAGGAGGGATGAAGGTGAGGAGGAAGATGAGGAGGAGGAGGAAGGAGGAGGAGGAGGAAGGAAGGAGGCTGAGGAGGGCTGAAGGAGGGATGAAGGCTGCTGCTGCGGAGGATGAGGATGATGATGAGGAGGAGGAGGAGGAGGCTGAAGGTAAGGATGAGGATGAGGAGGATGAGGATGAGGAGGAGGAGGAGGAGGAAGGCTGCTGCTGCTGAGGATGAAGATGATGAGGAGGATGAAGGAGGCTGAAGGTGAGGAGGAGGATGAGGAGGATGATGATGAGGAAGAGGAGGATGCTGAGGATGAGGATGATGAGGAGGCTGAAGGTGAGGATGAGGAGGCTGAAGGAGGGATGAAGGCTGCTGCTGCTGCTGCCGCCGAGGCTGAGGAGGAGGAGGAGGAGGCTGAAGGCCGCCGAGGAAGAGGAGGCTCAGGCCAGGCCCTGGGGGTCGCGCAGCAGCCGGTGCAGGAGGCCGAAGGTCGGGCGCTGGGCGGCGTCGCGGGCCCAGCAGCGCAGCATCACCCCGTGCAGGGCGGGGGGGCAGCCGGGGGGCACGGCAGGTACTCCTGGGGGAACTGGGAGTACTGGGATGCACTGGGACCCGCTGGGGGGGCAAGGGGGGACCGGGGAGGGGCACTGGGAGGGGATTGGGGGGCACTGGGAGGGACTGGGAGGCACTGGGAGGCACTGGGAGGGCACTGGGAGGCACTGGGAGGGGACTGGGAGGGGATTGGGAGGCACTGGGAGGGACTGGGAGGGGATTGGGGGGGACTGGGAGGGACTGGGAGGGGACTGGGAGGCACTGGGAGACACTGGGTGGGGACTGGGATGGACTGGGAGGGGACTGGGATGGACTGGGAGGGGACTGGGAGGCACTGGGAGGGACTGGGAGGGGATTGGGAAGGGGTTGGCAGGGACTGGGAGGGACTGGGAAGGACTGGGAGGGACTGGGAGTGCCTCCCAGTGCCCACTTCTCCCCTCCCAGTGCCTCCCAGTGCCTCCCAGTCCCTCCCAGTGCCTCCCAGTGCCTCCCAGTACCCTTCCATTGCCTCCTAATCCCTCCTAATCCCCTCCCAGTGCCCTCCCAGTGCCTCCCAGTGCCCTCCCAGTGCCCTCCCAGTGCCCTTCCATTGCTTCCTAATCCCTCCTAATCTCCTCCCAGTGTCTCCCAGTGCCCTCCCAGTGCCTTCCCAGTGCCTCCCAGTGCCCTCCCAGTGCCTCCCAGTGCCTTCTAATCCCTCCCTATCCCCTCCCAGCCTCTTCCCAGTGCCTCCCAGTACCTCCCAGTGCCTCCCAGTGCCTCCCAGTGCCTTACCAGTGCCCTCCCAGTGCCTTTCCAGTACCTCCCAGTGCCCTCCCAGTGCCTCCCAGTGCCTCCAGTCCTTCCATTGCCTCCTAATCCCTCCTAATCCCCTCCCAGTGCCTTCCCAGTGCCCTCCCAGTCCCTCCCAGTGCCCTCCCAGTGCCTCCCAGTGCCCTCCTTCCATTGCCTCCTAATCCCTCCTAATCCCCTCCCAGTGTCTCCCAGTGCCCTCCCAGTGCCTCCCAATCCCCTCCCAGTGCCTCCCAGTGCCCTCCCGGTGTCTCCCAGTGCCCTCCCAGTCACTCCCAGAGCCTCCCAGTGCCCTCCTAGTGCCTCCTAATCCCCTCCCAGTGCCTCCCAGTGCCTCCCAGTGCCCTCCCAGTGCCTCCCAGTGCCCTCCCAGTCCCTCCCAGTGCCTTTCCAGTACCTCCCAGTGCCCTCCCAGTGCCTCCCAGTGCCCTCCCAGTGCCTCCCAGTGCCTCCCAGTGCCCTCCCGGTGTCTCCCAGTGCCCTCCCAGTCACTCCCAGAGCCTCCCAGTGCCCTCCTAGTGCCTCCTAATCCCCTCCCAGTGCCTCCCAGTGCCTCCCAGTGCCCTCCCAGTGCCTCCCAGTGCCCTCCCAGTCCCTCCCAGTGCCTTTCCAGTACCTCCCAGTGCCCTCCCAGTGCCTCCCAGTGCCTCCCAGTGCCCTCCCGGTGTCTCCCAGTGCCCTCCCAGTCACTCCCAGAGCCTCCCAGTGCCCTCGTAGTGCCTCCTAATCCCCTCCCAGTACCTCCCAGTGCCCTCCCAGTGCCTCCCAGTGCCTCCAGTCCTTCCATTGCCTCCTAATCCCTCCTAATCCCCTCCCAGTGCCTTCCCAGTGCCCTCCCAGTCCCTCCCAGTGCCCTCCCAGTGCCTCCCAGTGCCCTCCCAGTCCCTCCCAGTGCCCTCCCAGTCCCTCCCAGTGCCTTCCCAGTGCCTCCCAGTGCCCTTCCATTGCCTCCTAGTGCCTCCTAATCCCTCCCAATCCCCTCCCAGCCCCTTCCCAGTGCCTCCCAGTGCCTCCCAGTGCCCACCTGCCTGCCCTGTGCCCGGAAGTGGTGCCCGGCGTTGGCGATGACCTGCTCGTCGCTCAGGCTGCCGTAGGGCTGTTCCCGCCTCCCAGTGCCTCCCAGTGCCTCCCAGTGCCTCCCAGTGCCTTCCCAGTGCCTCCCAGTGCCTCCCAGTGCCCTCCCAGTGCCTCCCAGTGCCCTCCCAGTGCCCTCCCAGTGCCTTCCCAGTGCCCTCCCAGTCCCTCCCAGTGCCTTCCCAGTGCCTCCCAGTGCCCTTCCATTGCCTCCTAGTGCCTCCTAATCCCTCCCAATCCCCTCCCAGTGCCCTCCCAGTGCCTCCCAGTGCCCTCCCAGTCCCTCCCAGTGCCTTCCCAGTGCCTCCCAGTGCCCTCCTAGTGCCTCCTAATCCCTCCCAATCCCCTCCCAGTGCCCTCCCAGTGCCTCCCAGTACCTCCCAGTGCCTCCCAGTCCCCTCCCAGTCCCTTCCCAGTGCCTCCCAGTGCCTCCCAGTCCCTCCCAGTGCCCTCCCAGTGCCTTCCCAGTGCCTCCCAGTGCCCTTCCATTGCCTCCTAGTGCCTCCTAATCCCTCCCAATCCCCTCCCAGTGCCTCCCAGTGCCTCCCAGTGGCTCCCAGTGCCCACCTGCCTGCCCTGTGCCCGGAAGTGGTGCCCGGCGTTGGCGATGACCTGCTCGTCGCTCAGGCTGCCGTAGGGCTGTTCCCGCCTCCCAGTACCTCCCAGTGCCTCCCAGTGCCTCCCAGTGCCTTCCCAGTGCCTCCCAGTGCCTCCCAGTGCCCTCCCAGTGCCTCCCAGTGCCCTCCCAGTGCCCTCCCAGTCCCTCCCAGTGCCTCCCAGTGCCTCCCAGTGCCCTCCCAGTGCCTCCCAGTGCCTCCTAATCCCTCCCAATCCCCTCCCAGTGCCCTCCCAGTGCCTCCCAGTGCCTCCCAGTGCCCTCCCAGTCCCTCCCAGTGCCTTCCCAGTGCCTCCCAGTGCCCTCCCAGTGCCTCCCAGTGCCTCCTAATCCCTCCCAATCCCCTCCCAGTGCCCTCCCAGTGCCTCCCAGTGCCTCCCAGTGCCCTCCCAGTCCCTCCCAGTGCCTTCCCAGTGCCTCCCAGTGCCCTCCCAGTGCCTCCCAGTGCCTCCTAATCCCTCCCAATCCCCTCCCAGTGCCCTCCCAGTGCCTCCCAGTGCCTCCCAGTGCCCTCCCAGTGCCCTCCCAGTCCCTCCCAGTGCCTCCCAGTGCCTCCCAGTGCCCACCTGCCTGCCCTGTGCCCGGAAGTGGTTTCCCGGCGTTGGCGATGACCTGCTCGTCGCTCAGGCTGCCGTAGGGCTGTTCCCGCCTCCCAGTACCTCCCAGTGCCTCCCAGTGCCTCCCAGTGCCTTCCCAGTGCCTCCCAGTGCCTCCCAGTGCCCTCCCAGTGCCTCCCAGTGCCCTCCCAGTGCCCTCCCAGTCCCTCCCAGTGCCTCCCAGTGCCTCCCAGTGCCCTCCCAGTGCCTCCCAGTGCCTCCTAATCCCTCCCAATCCCCTCCCAGTGCCCTCCCAGTGCCTCCCAGTGCCTCCCAGTGCCCTCCCAGTCCCTCCCAGTGCCTTCCCAGTGCCTCCCAGTGCCCTCCCAGTGCCTCCCAGTGCCTCCTAATCCCTCCCAATCCCCTCCCAGTGCCCTCCCAGTGCCTCCCAGTGCCTCCCAGTGCCCTCCCAGTGCCCTCCCAGTCCCTCCCAGTGCCTCCCAGTGCCTCCCAGTGCCCACCTGCCTGCCCTGTGCCCGGAAGTGGTGCCCGGCGTTGGCGATGACCTGCTCGTCGCTCAGGCTGCCGTAGGGCTGTTCCCGGCACCGCGTCAGCACCTCCCAGAGCGTCACCCCGAAGGCCCAGGCGTCACTGGCCGGGGTGAAGGTCCCCTGGGCCGGGGGGTGGGGAGGGGGCAGGAATTTGGGGGGGGGGTCCCATTTACCCTCCTCATACCCCCACCCCACCCCCAATCCCAAATCCCCCCCATCACCCCCCCCCAAAAATACTCCCCACCCCCACAGTTCCTCTGGGAATCCCCATGGGACCCCCCCACCCCCACCCCCAGGACCCCCCCTCTCCCTGGGATACAGCCCCCCAAAATCCCCCACGAACCACCCCACCCCCTCCCCAGGACCCCCCAAAAAAATCCCTCCTGGAATCCCTCCCCTCCCCCTCCTCCAGTTCCTTGGGGAATCCCCGCTGGGACACCCCCCCAGAATCCCCCCTGGAACCTCCCCAGGACACACCCCCCCCAAAATCCCCCTGGAACCTCCCCAGGACCCCCCCCCAAAATCCGCCCCCCCTACTTCCCCTGGGAATCCACTTTGAACCCACCAGGACCCCCCCCAAAATCCCCCTTGGAAACCCCCTAGAACCCCCCCCCCCAAAATCCCACCCCCCCAAGTTCCCCTGGGAATCCCCTTGGAACTCCCCATCCCCCCCAGAACCCCCCAAGAACCCCCCCAGAAGCCCCCTGGACAACCTCCTCCAGGACCCCCCAAAATCCCCCATGAACCCCCCTAGAACACACCCCCCCCCCAAATCCGCCCCCCAGTTCCCCTGAAAATCCCCTTGGGACCCCCCCAAAAATCATCCCCGGGGTCCCCCCCAGAAGCCCCCTGGACCCCCCATGAACCCCCAAAAAATCCCCCTGGACCCCCCCTAGAACACCCCCCCCCCAAATCCCCCCTAGTTCCCTTCAGACCCCCCCAGGACCCATCCAAAGTTGTACCCCCCCCAGTTCCTCAGGGAAACCCCTCTGGACCCCCCAGAACCCCCCTGGGACCCCCCAAGGACCCCCCCAAAACTCCCCCTGGGACCACCCCAAAATCCCCACCCCCTCAGTTATACAGGGAATCCCCTCTGGACCCCCCTTGAACCCCCCTGGAACCCCCTGGGACCCCCCCAGAACCCCCTGGAACCCTCCCTGGAACCCCCTGGGACCCCCTGAAACCCCCCTTGGGGTCCCCCTGGGATCCCCCCCCAGTTCCCCTGGGAATCCCCTTGGGAACCCCCGGGAATCCCCCCGGATCCTCTGGGAATCCCCTGCTGCTGCCTGGGAATTCCCCCTCTCATGGCCACGCCCCCTCGTGAAACCACGCCCCCCCTTTGGGCCACGCCCATCTCTAGGACCACGCCCATCTCTATGACCACGCCCCCTCGTTTGGACACGCCCCCCCCCCATGTCTCTGGCCATGCCCAGCCCAAGCTGGGGGTACCCAGGGGGCATCTTCATCCTCCTCATCCTCCTCCTCTTCCTCCTCCTCCTCCTCCTCATCCTCATCCTCCTCATCCATCACATCTTCCTCTTCCTCCTCAATGTCCTCAACCTCCTCACCCTCCTCATCCTCCTCACCCTCATCCTCCTCCTCACCCTCAACCTCCTCATCCTTTCCCTCCTTCTCATCCTCTTCCTCCTTCTCACCCTCCTCATCCTCCTCACCCTCCTCATCCTCCTCATCCTCACCCTCCTCCTCATCCTCATCCTCATCCTCACCCTCCTCATCCTCCTCACCCTCCTCATCCTCCTCATCCTCACCCTCCTCCTCATCCTCACCCTCCTCCTCATCCTCACCCTCCTCCTCATCCTCACCCTCCTCCTCCTCCTCACCCTCCTCCTCCTCCTCCTCCTCCTCATCCTCTTCCTCCTTCTCATCCTCCTCAACCTCCTCATCCATCTCATTTTCCTCTTCCTCCTCATCCTCCTCAACCACCTCATCCTCCTCATCCTCAACATCCTCAACCACGTCAACCTCCTCATCCGTCTCATCTTCAACATCCTCAACCTTCTCATCCTCTTCATCCTCAACCACCTCACCCTCCTCATCCTCCTCACCCTCCTCATCCTCCTCATCCTCCTCCTCATCCTCATCCTCATCCTCATCCCATCTTCCTCTTCGTCCTCAACGTCCTCAACCACCTCATCCTCCTCATCCTTCCTCATCCTCAACGTCCTCAACCACCTCAACCTTCTCAACCTTCTCACCCTCCTCATCCTCCTCCACCTCCTCCTCCTCCTCAACCACCTCAACCACCTCATCCTTCCTCATCCTCAACCTCCTCCTCCTCCTCCTCCTCCTCCTCCTCCTCCTCCTCCTCCTCCTCCACCTTCCTCCTCCTTCCTCCTCCTCCTCCTTCCTCCTCCTCCTCCTCCTCCACCTCCTCCTCCTCCTCACCATGAGGATGCACTCCCAGGCCATCCAGCGGATGGGGAGCAGGGCTCAGCCCCTCCTCCTCCTCCTCCTCCTCCTCCTCCTCCTCCTCCTCCTCCTCCTCCTCCTCCACCTTCCTCCTCCTTCCTCCTCCTCCTCCTTCCTCCTCCTCCTCCTCCTCCACCTCCTCCTCCTCCTCACCATGAGGATGCACTCCCAGGCCATCCAGCGGATGGGGAGCAGGGCTCAGCCCCTCCTCCTCCTCCTCCTCCTCCTCCTCCTCCTCCTCCTCCTCCTCCTCCTCCTCCTCCTCCTCCTCCACCTTCCTCCTCCTTCCTCCTCCTCCTCCTTCCTCCTCCTCCTCCTCCTCCACCTCCTCCTCCTCCTCACCATGAGGATGCACTCCCCAGGCCATCCAGCGGATGGGGAGCAGGGCTCAGCCCCTCCTCCTCCTCCTCCTCCTCCTCCTCCTCCTCCTCCTCCTCCTCCTCCTCCTCCACCTTCCTCCTCCTTCCTCCTCCTCCTCCTTCCTCCTCCTCCTCCTCCTCCACCTCCTCCTCCTCCTCACCATGAGGATGCACTCCCAGGCCATCCAGCGGATGGGGAGCAGGGCGCGGCCGCGCACCCGGTAGTAGTGGGCGGCGTAGAGGTGGCGGCTCATGCCGAAGTCGGCCACCTTGACGGTGAAGCCCTGGCCCACCAGGCAGTTCCGCGTCGCCAGGTCGCGGTGGACGAAGTTCAACCCCGCCAGGAACCGCATCCCCGAGGCGATCTGGGCGCCCACGTGGAGCAGGGTGGCCATGCTGGGGGGTGGGGGTGGGGAAGGGGGTGGGGCTTGAGGGGGTGGGGCTTGAGGGGATGGGGCTTGAGGGAGCGTGGCTTAAGGTGGGTGGAGCTTGAGGTGGGTGGGGCTTGAGGTGGGTGGGGCTTGAGGTGGGTGGGGCTTGAGGGGACTGGGGCTTGAGGGGGGTGGGGCTTAATGGATGGGACTTGAGGGGGTGGGGCTTTGAGGGGGTGGGGCTTGAGGGGGTTGGGGCTTAATGAATGGGGATTGAGGGGACTGGTACTTGAGGGGGTGGGGCTTGAGGGGGTGTGGCCTGAGGGGGTGGGGCTTGAGGGGATGGGGCTTGAGGGGGGTAGGGCTTGAGGGGGTGTGGCTTGAGGGGGTGGGGCTTGATGGGGTGGGGCTTGATGGGGTGGGGCTTGAGGGGATGGGGCTTGAGGGGGTGGGGCTTGATGGGGTGGGGCTTGAGGGGTGGAGCTTTGAGGGGGTGGGGCTTGGGGGTGGGGCTTGAGGGGTGGAGCTTGAGGGGGTGGGGCTTGAGGGGGTGGGGCTTGAGGGGTGGAGCTTGAGGGGGTGGGGCTTGAGGGGATGGGGCTTGAGGGGGTGGGGTTTGAGGGGGATGGGGTTTGAGGGGGGTGGGGCTTGAGGGGGGTGGGGCTTATAGAGTGTGGCTTGAGGGGTGTGGCCTGAGGGGGTGGGGCTTGGTGGGGTGTGGCTTGAGGGGGTGGGGCTTTGAGGGGGTAGGAATTCAGGGGGTAGAGCTTGAGGGGGTGGAGCTTGAGGGGGTGGGGTTTGAGGGGGTGGGGCTTGAGGGGGTGGGGCGTATAGAGTGTGGCTTGAGGGGGTGTGGCTTGAGGGGGTGTGGCTTGAGGGGGTGGGGCTTATGGGGAGCGTGGTTTGAGGGGGCGGGGCTTGAGGGGGCGGGGCTTGAGGGGGTGTGGCGTACCTGAGGGAGGGTCCCTGCGGCCCCCCAGGAACTGGTGGAGGTCCCCGTGCTCCATGTACTCGGTGATGATGCAGAGGGGCCCCTCCCCCGCGCACACCCCCAGCAGCCGCACGATGTTGGGGTCCCGCAGCCGACCCAGGGTCCGGGCTTCCTGCAGGAAATCCCGCCTGGGGACCCCCCCAGGTCAGCAGGGACCCAGGACCTCCCCAAACCCCCCACCACCCGCCCCCGGGTCAGCAGGGCCTCAGGACCCCCTCAACCCCCCCAAGACCCCTCCCTGGGTCAGCAGGGCCACAGGACCCCCCCAAACCCCCCCAGACCCCTCCCTAGGTCAGCAGGGCCCTATGAACCCCTCAAAACCCCCCAACACCCCCCCGGGTCAGCAGGGCCCCAGGACCCCCCAAACCCCTCAACAATCCCCCCAGGATTCAGAAGAAACCCAGGACCCCCCCAACCCCCCCAAGTTCCCCCCCTGGGTCAGCAGGGCATCAGGACCCCCCAAAACCCCTCAACACCCCCCCAGGTCAGCAGGGCCTCAGGACCCCCCCAACCCCCCCAAGACCCCCCCGGGTCAGCAGAGCCCTATGACCCCCCCAAACCCCTCAACACCCCCCACCCCGGGTCAGCAGGGTCGCCGGACACCCCCAAACCCCCCCAAGACCCCCCCCGGGTCACAAGGGCCCCAGGACCCCCCCCAAACCACCTCAGAGGGGGTAAATCCCCCTCAAGCCCCCCAAAACCACCCCAAAACACCCCCCAACCCCCCTGCCCCGGGGTCAGCAGGGCCCCAGGACCCCCCCAACCACCTCAGGGAGGGGTAACACACCCCCCGCCCCCTAAGCCCCTCCAAGCCCCCCCCATACCCCCCCAGTACCTGGCGTTCTTGGTGGCGTCGGGGCGCAGGACCTTGACCGCCACCAGCAGGGGGCGCCCTCGGGGCAGGTCGGGGGGCGGGACGAGGGGGCAAAGCCTGGGGGTCCTCAACCTCGCACAGCAGCACCTGGGAGGGCGGGGCTTAGGCTGAGGGGCGGGGCTAGGCCCATCGAGAGGCGGGGTTTAGGGCGAGGGGTGGGGCTTAGGGCGAGGGGTGGGGCTAGGCCCATCGAGGGGCGGGGCTTAGGGTGAGGGGTGGGGCTATGACCCTCGAGGGGCGGGGCTTGTGGCAAAGGGCGTGCTTAGGGCGAGGGGTGGGGCTTGAGGCAAAGGGTGGGGTTAGGCCCCTCAAGGGGCAGGGCTAGGCTCCTCGAGGGGCGGCGATAAGGGCAAGGGGTGGGGCTTAGGGTGAGGGGGGGCTAGGCCCATTGAGAGGCGGGACTTAGAGCGAGGGGCGGGGCTTATGGTGAGGGGTGGGGCTTGAGACAAGGGGCGTGGCTTAGAGCAAGGGGTGGGGCTAGGCCCCTCGAGGGGCGGGGCTAAGTTCCTTGAGGGGCGGGGCTTGGTCAAGGGGCAGGGCTTGGTGAAATGGGTGGGGCTATGTCTGCTGAGGGGCGGGGCTTATGGCAAGGGGCGGGGTTTAGGGCCACGGGGGCGGGGTAAGGCTGAGGGGGCGGGGCTAAGACAACAAGGCGGGGCTTGGGGATGAGGGGTGGGGCTATGTCCAATCAGGGGCGGGGCTTGGGGAAAGGAGGCGGGGCTATGCCCACTACGGGGGGGGCTTTCGGACTTGAGTGGGTGGGGCTTGGGGGGCGGGGCTTGGGGCCAGGGTGGAGCTATAGTTGAGGGGCGGGGCTATGGCTAAGACTGGGGCAGGGCTTGGGACCAGGGGGCGGGGCTAAGGACAGGAGGGTGGGGCTAATATTTGGGGGCGTGGCTTTTATCACATGGGTGTGGCTTCCAGGGCATAGGGAGCCAATGGGAAGGGTGGAGGAGGACCAGTGGGCGGAGCTTACCTCTCCGAACTGCCCCTCCCCCAGCTTCTCACGGAAGCGGAGGCGCCGGCGGGGGAAGGTGGGGAGGGCGGGGCCTGGGGCGGGGCTGTGGGCGGGGCCAGCCACGGCGTAGGCGGAGCCACCGGTGATGTCAGCCTCCGCATAGGCCCCAGCCCCCCTCCAGGCCTGGGGGGAGGGGAAGGGGGTGAAAAGGGGGTGGGGCTTCCCCGAGGGGGTGGGGTTAAGGGGGGTGGGGGCGGGGCTTCCCCTCCATCCCTTCTCCTCACCGTCTGTGTTGATTGGTTTGGCCCCGTCAGGTGGGGAGCGAGCGAGGCCTCCCATTGGCTGGGCGTAGGTGGCCAGGAGGAGCCGATAGGCTGGGTTGGCAAGGGGTGTGGCTGCAAGGGAGGGGATTGGCTGAGGGGGTGGGATGGTCTATCCATCCATTCATCATCCATCATCCATCCATCATCCATCATCCATCATCCATCATCCATCCATCATCCATCATCCATCATCCATCCATCATCCATCCATCATCCATCCATCATCCATCCATCATCCATCATCCATCCATCCATCATCCATCCATCATCCATCATCCATCCATCATCCATCCATCATCCATCATCCATCATCCATCATCCATCCATCATCCATCCATCATCCATCCATCATCCATCCATCATCCATCATCCATCATCCATCCATCATCCATCCATCATCCATCCATCATCCATCATCCATCATCCATCATCCATCCATCATCCATCCATCCATCATCCATCATCCATCCATCCATCCATCATCCATCATCCATCATCCATCCATCATCCATCCATCATCCATCATCCATCATCCATCCATCCATCCATCATCCATCATCCATCCATCATCCATCCATCATCCATCATCCATCATCCATCCATCATCCATCATCCATCATCCATCCATCATCCATCCATCCATCATCCATCCATCCATCCATCCATCATCCATCCATCCATCCATCATCCATCCATCATCCATCATCCATCATCCATCCATCATCCATCCATCATCCATCCATCATCCATCATCCATCATCCATCCATCCATCCATCCATCATCCATCCATCATCCATCCATCATCCATCCATCATCCATCATCCATCATCCATCCATCATCCATCCATCATCCATCCATCATCCATCCATCATCCATCCATCATCCATCATCCATCATCCATCCATCATCCATCCATCCATCCATCCATTATCCATCCATCCATCCATCCATCATCCATCATCCATCATCCATCCATCATCCATCCATCATCCATCATCCATCCATCATCCATCCATCATCCATCATCCATCATCCATCATCCATCCATCATCCATCCATCACCCACCCTCCTCCTCCTCCTCACCGGGTCCCGGTGGCGCCGGTGGCAGCTCCGGCCAGGCCCTCGTTGGCTCCTGGTACTCCCCGTGTCCCGCTGGGATCCTCTCGTAGCGGGGGCCCCTCGTGCCGCCCCCGTCACGTTGTTGATGACGATGGTGTCACCCGGCACCGAGAGCTGCACCCTCAGCTCCTCCTCCGATGGGTGACGCTGGGCCTGGGGGTGACACCGTCAGTTGGACCCAGGAAGCCACAAGCCCAGCTGCTCCCAGTTCAAACCAGTAACCAGCCCCAGCTCACCTTCCCCAGGATCTTCTTCCAGTACTGGCGCCAGAGGATGAGGATGATGATGGCCAAGAGGAGCAGGATGATGGCCACCAGGCAGCCAATCAGGATGGAGGTGTGGCTGTGGTCGGCTTTGGCCATTGGTTGAGCTGCTTTGGGCTGGGCGGAGCCTGTGGTGGAGGTGGGTGGGGTTTGATTGGCAGGGTGACGTCATGGCCACGCCCCTCCCCCTCTGAGCCTGCCTCCACTTACCCAGGGTGGTGAGGTTGGTGGTCATGTGACCATGCCAGGGGGCTCGGCCGTGGCGCCCGCCGAGGGGTCCGGGGGCGGCCGGGGGCCACCCGCTGGAGACCACCCCCTCCTCCAGCGGCTCTGTGGGGAGAGACCCCATTGGCCAACGGGCCGACCAATCGGCTCATGGGGTGGTTGAGCCCCATCACCCAACGGATGGCTCCATCACCCAACGGATGGCTCCATCACCCAACGGATGGCTCCATCACCCAACCGATGACTCCATCACCCAACCGATGGCTCCATCACCCAACCGACGGCTCCATCACCCAATGAAGGTCTCCATCACCCAACCGATGGCTCCATCACCCAACCGATGACTCCATCACCCAACGGATGGCTCCATCACCCAACCAACGGCTCCATCACCCAACCGATGACTCCATCACCCAACCGATGGCTCCATCACCCAACCGACGGCTCCATCACCCAACGGATGGCTCCATCACCCAACCGATGGCTCCATCACCCAACCGATGGCTCCATCACCCAATGAAGGTCTCCATCACCCAACCGACGGCTCCATCACCCAATGAAGGTCTCCATCACCCAACCGATGGCTCCATCACCCAATGAAGGTCTCCATCACCCAACGGATGGCTCCATCACCCAACCGATGACTCCATCACCCAATGAAGGTCTCCATCACCCAACCGATGACTCCATCACCCAATGAAGGTCTCCATCACCCAACCAACGGCTCCATCACCCAACCGATGGCTCCATCACCCAATGAAGGTCTCCATCACCCAACCGATGGCTCCATCACCCAATGAAGGTCTCCATCACCCAACCGATGGCTCCATCACCCAATGAAGGTCTCCATCACCCAACCGACGGCTCCATCACCCAATGAAGGTCTCCATCACCCAACGGATGGCTCCATCACCCAACCGATGACTCCATCACCCAATGAAGGTCTCCATCACCCAACCAACGGCTCCATCACCCAACCGATGGCTCCATCACCCAATGAAGGTCTCCATCACCCAACCGATGACTCCATCACCCAACCAATGGCTCCATCACCCAACCAACGGCTCCATCACCCAACCAAAGGCTCTATCACCCAATGAAGGTCTCCATCACCCAACCAACATCTCCATCACCCAACCAACATCTCCATCACCCAACCGATGGTCCCATCACCCAACCGATGGCTCCATCACCCAACCAAAGGCTCCATCACCCAATGAAGGTCTCCATCACCCAACCAATGTCCTCACCACCCAACCGATGGCTCCATCACCCAACCGACGACTCCATCACCCAACCAATGGCTCCATCACCCAATGAAGGTCTCCATCACCCAACCAACGGCTCCATCACCCAACCAATGTCCTCACCACCCAACCAACGGCTCCATCACCCAATGAAGGTCTCCATCACCCAACCGATGGCTCCATCACCCAACCAACGGCTCCATCACCCAACCGATGGCTCCATCACCCAACTGATGGCTCCATCACCCAACCAACGGCTCCATCACCCAACCAACGGCTCCATCACCCAACCGATGGCTCCATCACCCAACTGATGGCTCCATCACCCAACCAACGGCTCCATCACCCAACCAACGGCTCCATCACCCAACCGATGGCTCCATCACCCAAGCAACACCTCCATCCCCCAGCTGATGGACTCCTCACCCGAGAGGAAGGTGATCTCACTGAAGAGCATCCACTCCCCGGCGAAGAAGAAGCGACACTGGATGAAGCGGGCCGGGCGCCCACCCAGCGGCACGGTGACCACCCGGGCGCTGGGGTCCTTGACCGCCCCAGCCAGGTTGTGGGTGGCCCAGGTGGGTCCCCAGGGGGTGGCCAAGCTCTTCTTGAAGCGACACTCCACCTCCCCGAAGATGCTCACCCCCCACGTGTGCATGTTGTTGCAGTGAACCTGGGGGAGATGAGGGGTGCTGGTCAACAACCCCCCCACCAAGGATGGTGGTGGTGGTGGTGGGTGGGGGGTTGCCAAGCCATAGGACCTCCCCCCCAAATTGAAGTCCCAGACTCAAAGGTTGGGCTTGACATGTCCCCACATGACTGGGGGGTTGAGGTAGGGGGTTGGGAGGGGGTCACCATGGGGATGGGTTGAGGGACATGTGGGAATGGGGGACCACCATGGGGGGGCTGGTTTTTGGGGGGTGGGAGGGGATCTACCCCCATGGGGATGGGTTGAGGGACACGTGGGGATGGGGGACCACCATGGGGGGGGCTGGGGATTTGGGGGGGTGCGGGTGGGATCTACCCCCATGGGGATGGGCTGAGGGACACGTGGGGATGGGGGACCCACCACCCTGGGGTTGTTGGGATTTGGGGGTGGGTAGGGTCTCCTCCTCCTCCTCCTCCATGCTATCCCAGCATGCCGTGGGGCACCTGCATGGCCTGGAAAGCTCGGAGACCCTGGAATTCGAACTCCAGCTCCACGTGAGGTCGGGGACCGCGGGGCCGGCGCCACCCGACGTAGTCGTAGCCCGGCCAGAGGTGCCGCTCGTGGGTCCTCCTGAAGTCATCCAACCCCAGGACCCCGTCTGCCAGCTGGCCCAGCCCCCCAAATTGCAGCCTGGAGAGGGGAGGGGGGACACAGACACGGACACGAGGTGGGGGAGGGGGGTGTCACACCCCCAGATGTGCCCATCCCTCCATAGCACCCAGCTGGGAACCCCCCTGGGTGGTCAAAAGGGGCTGGTGGGCACCTGGGTTCCTCCCCAAAACCCACCATGGGGGTCTAGGGTGGAGTCTGGGGGGCGGTCGGGGTGGGTTTGGGGACGCTGAGGTCAACTGGGGACAACTGGGACCCGGATGGGGGGATCTGGGGACAGTCTTGGGGGGCTCTGGGGACATTCTGGGGGTCCTGGGGACAGCCTGGGGGTCCTGGGGACATTCTGGGAGTGCTGGGGACATTCTGGGGGTCCTGGGGACAGCCTGGGGGTCTCTGGGGACAGTTGTGGAGACTTGGGGGCAGCTTGGGGACCCCCAGTTTGGGGGCTGATGGGGCTGGGTGGTGCTGGTGACCCCCACCCTGGGGACACTTGGGGACCCCCGAGGACAGTTTGGGGACCCCAGGGGACACTTGGGAACCCCTGGGGACAGCTGAGGACCCCTGGGGACAGTTGGGGACCCCCAGTTTGGGGGCTGATGGGGCTGGGTGGTGCTGGTGACCCCCACACTTGGGACAGCTGGGGACCCCCGAGGACACTTGGGGACCCCTGAGGACAGTTTGGGGACCTCTGGGGACAGTTGGGGACCCCCAGTTTGGGGGCTGATTGGGCTGGGTGGTGCTGGTGACCCCCACCCTGGGGACACTTGGGGACCTCTGGGGACAGTTGGGGACCCCCAGTTTGGGGGCTGATTGGGCTGGGTGGTGCTGGTGACCCCCACCCTGGGGACACGTGGGGACCCCTGGGGACACTTGGGGACCCCCAGTTTGGGGGCTGATGGGGCTGGGTGGTGCTGGTGACCCCCACCCTGGGGACACTTGAGGACCCCTGGGGACACTTGGGGACCCCCAGTTTGGGGGCTGATGGGGTTGGGTGGTGCTGGTGACCCCCACCCTAGGGACACGTGGGGACCCCTGGAGACAGTTGGGGACCCCCAGTTTGGGGGCTGATGGGGCCGGGTGGTGCTGGTGACCCCCACCCTGGGGATAGTTGGGGACCCCTGAGGACAGTTTGGGGACCCCTGGGGACACTTGGGGACCCCTGGGGACAGCTGGGGACCCCTGGGGACAGTTTGGGGACCCCTGGGGACTCACGGGCCAGCGCTGTACCCGTCGTAGGTGGAGTCGTTGAGGACAACGGGCGCCGGGTCAAAGGTCATGACCTGTCCCTGGGGAGCCGCGTAGGACAGGAGCCCGGCTGGGGACAGGGGTGGGGGACAGGGGACATCACCACGGGGGGAGGGGGACCCACCATGGGGGGGCTGGTTTTTGGGGGGTGGGGGGGACAGGTCACCATGGGGATGGGGGACCACCATGGGGGGGCTGGTTTTTGGGGGGTGGGGGGGATTTACCCCCTTGGGATGGGCTGAGGGACACGTGGGGATGGGGGACCACCATGGGGGGGGCTGGTTTTTGGGGGGTGGGAGGGATTTACCCCCATGGGGATGGGTTGAGGGACACGTGGGGATGGGGGGCCACCATGGGGGGGCTGGTTTTGGGGGGTGGGGGGGACAGGTCACCATGGGGATGGGCAGATGGACACGTGGGGATGGGGGACCACCATGGGGGGGGCTGGTTTTGGGGGGTGGGGGGGACAGGTCACCATGGGGATGGGCTGATGGACACGTGGGGATGGGGGGCCACCATGGGGGGGGCTGATATTTGGGGGGTGGGGGGGACAGGTCACCATGGGGATGGGCTGATGGACACGTGGGGATGGGGGATCACCATGGGGGGGGCTGGTTTTGGGGGGTGGGGGGGACAGGTCACCATGGGGATAGGCTGATGGACACGTGGGGATGGGGGACCACCATGGGGGGGCTCTTTTTGGGGGCGTGGGAGGGGATCTATCCCCATGGAGGTGGGTTGAGGGACACGTGGGGATGGGGAACCACCATGGGGGGGCTGGGATTTGGGGGGTGGGAGGGGATCTACCCCCTTGGGATGGGTTGAGGGACACGTGGGGATGGGGGACCACCATGGGGGGGCTGGTATTTGGGGGGGACACCCACCGTCCCAGGGGCAGCCGTAGAGCTCCAGGCGCAGGCAGACGCTCATGGGGCGGGGGGCGCGGGGGTAGACCCGCAGCGCCAGCGCCACCGCCGGGGGGACAGGTCCTTCAGCACCACCCCCCGGGGTCCTCGTTACCCCCGATCACCTGGGGACACCGGGGGGACATGGAGGGGGGACACACACTGAGGACCCCAATGTCCTCAGCACCCCAAGGTCCACGGTGTCCCTCAGTGTCCCCAACGTGTCCCCAGTGTCCCCAGTGTCCCCTCCTGTCCCCATCACCCCAATGTCCCCAGTGTCCCCAATGTCCCCATCGCCCGGTGTCCCCGGTGTCACCTCCTGTCCCCAGCGGTCCCCTCCTGTCCCCATCACCCCAATGTCCCCAGTGTCCCCAATGTCCCCATCACCCCGTGTCCCCGGTGTCACCTCCTGTCCCCAGCGGTCCCCTCCTGTCCCCATCACCCCAGTGTCACCTCCTGTCCCCAGCGGTCCCCTCCTGTCCCCATCACCCCGTGTCCCCGGTGTCACCTCCTGTCCCCAGCGGTCCCCTCCTGTCCCCATCACCCCAATGTCCCCAGTGTCCCCAATGTCCCCATCACCCCAGCGGTCCCTCCTGTCCCCATCACCCCAGTGTCACCTCCTGTCCCCAGTGTCCCCAATGTCCCCATCACCCCGTGTCCCCGGTGTCACCTGCTGTCCCCAGCGGTCCCTCCTGTCCCCATCACCCCAATGTCCCCAGTGTCCCCAATGTCCCCATCACCCCAGTGTCCCCTCCTGTCCCCATCACCCCGGTGTCCCCAGTGTCCCCAGTGTCCCCTCCTGTCCCCATCACCCCAGTGTCCCCAGTGTCCCCAATGTCCCCATCGCCCGGTGTCCCCGGTGTCACCTCCTGTCCCCAGCGGTCCCTCCTGTCCCCATCACCCCAATGTCCCCAGTGTCCCCAATGTCCCCATCACCCCAGCGGTCCCTCCTGTCCCCATCACCCCAGTGTCACCTCCTGTCCCCAGTGTCCCCTCCTGTCCCCATCACCCCGTGTCCCCAGTGTCCTCGTGTCCCCGGTGTCACCCCTGTCCCCAGCGGTCCCTCCTGTCCCCATCACCCGGTGTCACCTCCTGTCCCCATCACCCCAATGTCCTGAGTGTCCCCAGTGTCCCCTCCTGTCCCCATCACCCCGTGTCCCCAGTGTCCCCTCCTGTCCCCATCACCCCAGTGTCCCCAGTGTCCCCAGGGTCCCCTCCTGTCCCCATCACCCGGTGTCCCCGGTGTCCCCTCCTGTCCCCATCACCCCGGTGTCCCCGTGTCCCCAGGGTCCCCTCCTGTCCCCATCACCCCGTGTCCCCAGGGTCCCCTCCTGTCCCCATCACCCCATGTCCCCAAGGTCCCCAGTGTCCCCAGGTGTCACCTCCTGTCCCCAGCGGTCCCCTCCTGTCCCCATCACCCCGTGTCCCCGGTGTCACCTCCTGTCCCCAGCGGTCCCTCCTGTCCCCATCACCTGGTGTCACCTCCTGTCCCCATCACCCCAGTGTCCCCAGTGTCCCCTCCTGTCCCCATCACCCCGTGTCCCCTCCTGTCCCCATCACCCCAATGTCCCCAGTGTCCCCAATGTCCCCAGTGTCCCCGGGCAGTGTCCCCATCAGGTGTCTCCCCAGTGTCCCCTCTGTCCCCATCCACCTGCAGTGTCACCCATCCTGTCCCCAGTGTCCCTCCCCATGTCCCCCTGTCCCCATCACCCCAATGTCCCCAATGTCCTTAGTGTCCCCAGATGTCCCCATCACCCCAATGTCCCCAGTGTCCCCGTGTCCCCGGTGTCACCTCCTGTCCCCAGGGCCCCCTCCTGTCCCCATCACCCGGTGTCCCCAGTGTCCCCTCCTGTCCCCAGTGTCCCCTCCTGTCCCCATCACCCGGTGTCACCTCCTGTCCCCAGCGGTCCCTCCAGCGCAGCCAGCGGTGCCGGTCGCGGCTGTAGCGCAGGCGGTAGGTGCGGGCGAACTCCCTGCCCTGTCCCCCGGCGTGACGTCCCTGTGTCCCCACCAGTGTCACCAGGTGCAGGTGGCCCAGGTCCACCTCCAGGAACTCCTCCTCCCCCGGGAACACGGGGCCGGCCGGGCACCAGGCGCCGTCCCCATCGCTGCGGCCCAGCCTGGGGACAGGGGGGACAGGGGGACACAGGGGACAGCTTGGGGACAGCCTGGGGACAGGGGACACAGGGGACACAGGGGACAGCTTGGGGACAGGGGGGACAGGGGGGACAGGGGACAGCTTGGGGACATGGGGACAGTCTGGGGACGGGGGGACAGGGGGACACAGGGGACAGCTTGGGGACATGGGGACAGCTTGGGGACAGGGGGACACAGGGGACACAGGGGACAGCTTGGGGACAGCTTGGGGACACAGGGGACAGCTTGGGGACATGGGGACAGGGGACACAGGGGACAGCTTGGGGACAGCCTGGGGACGGGGGGACAGGGGGACACAGGGGACAGCTTGGGGACAGCCTGGGGACAGGGGGGACAGGGGGACACAGGGGACAGCTTGGGGACAGCTTGGGGACATGGGACACAGGGGGACACAGGGGACAGCTTGGGGACAGCTTGGGGACATGGGGACAGCCTGGGGACAGGGGGACAGGGGGACACAGGGGACAGCTTGGGGACAGGGGGACAGGGGGACACAGGGGACAGCTTGGGGACAGCTTGGGGACAGGGGTGACAGGGGACAGCTTGGGGACATGGAGACAGTCTGGGGACAGGGGGGACAGGGGGACACAGGGGGACAGCTTGGGGACAGCCTGGGGACAGGGGGGACAGGGGGGACAGGGGGGACAGGGGGGACAGCTTGGGGACAGCTTGGGGACAGGGGGACGCATGGGGACATGGGGACAGGGGGACACAGGGGACAGCTTGGGGACAGCCTGGGGACAGGGGACACAGGGGACACAGGGGGACACAGGGGGACACATGGGGACATGGGGACAGGGGAGACAGGGGGGACAGGGGGGACATGGGGACACAGGGGACACAGGGGGACATGGGGACAGGGGGACAGGGGGACAGGGGGACAGGGGGACAGGGGGACAGGGGGACAGGGGGACAGGGGGACACAGCTTGGGGACAGGGGGACAGGGGGGACATGGGGACACAGGGGGACACAGGGGACGGCCTGGGGACAGGGGGACAGCCTGGGGGCATCTAGGGACATGGGGGGGCACTGGGAGGCACTGGGAGCACTGGGAGGGCACTGGGAGGGCACTGGGAGGGACTGGGAGGGGACTGGGAGCACTGGGAGGGGACTGGGAGTGCTGGGAGGGCAATGGGAGGGCACTGGGAGGGGACTGGGAGGGCACTGGGAGGGACTGGGAGGAGACTTGGAGGGCAATGGGGGACACTGGGAGGGGACTGGGAGGGCACTGGGAGCACTGGGAGGGCACTGGGAGCACTGGGATGGGGATGGGGGTTCTGGGAGGGCACTGGGAGGGCACTGGGAGGGGACTGGGAGGCACTGGGATGGGGATGGGGGCGCTGGGAGGGCACTGGGGGCACTGGGAGGGGACTGGGAGGCACTGGGATGCACTGGGAGGGATGGGGGGAACTTGGAAGGGGATGGGGACTCTGGGGAGGGTACATGCTGGGTTATACTGGTGTATACTGGTTTATACTGGTCCCACTGGCTGGACTGGGAGGTACTGGGGGGGCACTGGGAGCACTGGGACGGGGATGGGGGGAACTTGGAAGGGGATGGGGACGCTGGGGAGGGTACATGCTGGGTTATACTGGTGTATACTGGTGTATACTGGTGTGTACTGGTGTATACTGGTCTCACCGGCCGTGCCGGGCGGCGGTGGAGTCGGACCAGGCGCTGGAGGCCGAGAGGCGGCTGTCGGGGATGGAACCGTCCTCCATGCCCAGGGCGAAGCGGCACCTGACTGGGGGATACTGGGGATACTGGGAGCACTGGGAGGGCGCTGGGGGGAGACTGGGGATACTGGGAGCATGGGGGAAATGGGGGGGTACTGGGGATACTGGGGGATACTGGGGTTACTGGGGACATGGGGGGCACGGGGGACACTGGGGGGATACTGGGAGGATACTGGGGGGATACTGGGAGCAATGGGAGGGTGCTGGGGGGAGACTGGGGACACTGGGAGCGTGGGGGAAATGGGGGGGTACTGGGGATACTGGGGGATACTGGGGTTACTGGGGACATGGGGGGCACGGGGGGCACTGGGGGGATACTGGGAGGATACTGGGGGGATACTGGGAGCAATGGGAGGGTGCTGGGGGGAGACTGGGGATACTGGGAGCGTGGGGGAAATGGGGGGGTACTGGGGATACTGGGACATGGGGAGATACTGGGGGCACTGGGGGGATACTGGGGTCACTGGGGGGATACTGGAAGGATACTGGGGATACTGGGAGGATAGGGGAAATGGGGGGATACTGGGGATACTGGGGGATACTGGGAAAAGGGAGGGTATGGGGGGATACTGGGAGGATACTGAAGGCAGTGGGGGGATACTGGGGGATACTGGGGGGATACTGGGGGATACTGGGGAGATACTGGGGGAACTGGGGGATACTGGGGAGATACTGGGGGGATACTGGGAGGATACTGGGGGGGATACTGGGGAGATACTGGGGGCACTGGGGAGATACTGGGGAGATACTGGAGGGATACGGGGGCACTGTGGGGATACTGGGGGCACTGGGGACATGGGGGATACTGGGAACAGGGTGGGTATGGGGGATACTGGGGATACTGGGGAGGTACTGGGGATACTGGGGGGGTGTCTCACCCAGGTCCAGTCCGGCTGTCGGGGTCCCAGTAACCAGCAGCAGGAGGGGGAGGGGCAGGGGGAGCACCCCCATAGTGACCCCCCTGGACACCGCACCTGGGGGGCACTGGGACTCACTGGGAGGGCACTGGGAGCACTGGGAGGGACTGGGAGGGGACTGGGAGGGGATTGGGGGGGACTGGGAGGGCACTGGGTGGGTACTGGGAGCACTGGGAGGGGGATGGGGGGCACTGGGAGGGTACTGGGGGCACTGGGAGGGAACTGGGAGGGGACTGGGAGGCACTGGGAGAGGATTTGGGACACTGGGAGGTGACTGGGAGGGGACTGGGAGAGGACTGGGGGTACTGGGATGGGGATGGGGGGGCACTGGGAGCACTGGGAGGGGACTGGGGGGTACTGGGATGGGGATGGGGGGGCACTGGGAGCACTGGGAGGGGACTGGGGGTACTGGGATGGGGATGGGGGGGCACTGGGAGCACTGGGAGGGGACTGGGGGGTACTGGGATGGGGATGGGGGGGCACTGGGAGCACTGGGAGGGGACTGGAGGCTACTGGGGGTCACTGGGGGGGGTCCCGGGGGGGTCCCACAGCTGCTGGGGGGGGAGGGGTGCAGGGGGGTGACCTATAGGGTGCTCTGGAGGGGGGGCTCCTATAGGGTGCCCCCCCCCAAAATCCCCCCCCCAACCCCCTCAGACCCCCCCACCCCCCTATGGGTCCTCTATGGGGGAGGGGGGATTTGAGGGGGGTCTTGGGGTGCAGGGGGGGTGACCTATGGGGGGGGGGTCCTATAGGGTGGCCCCCACCCAAATCCCCCCACCCCCCAACCCCCCTCCCCCCTCTCAAAATACTCCCCCCCCAATTCCCTCCCCTCCCCCAATTCCCCCCCTCCCCAATTCCCTCCCCTCCCCCAATTCCCCCCCCCCCCCCAGCCCCCCAGGACCCCCCCAGGACCCCCCCCCCCCCCCCCCCCCAAAACCCACCGGGCTCCTCAGCTCCTCTTCCTCGCTGCAGCCCCCGGGTGCCTCCTCCTCCCCCCACCTCCTCTTCCTCCCCCCTCCCCCTTCCCCTCCCCTTCCTCCTCCTCCCCCTCCTATTTTGGGGGGGGGCAGCAAGGGGGGTTTGGGACCCCTGACACTCAGGGGCCTTGGGGCTTTCTTACCCCCCCACAGCTTATTTCCCCCCCCCCCCCCCCCCCCAAACACCGTGGGAGACCCCCACCCCCCCAAACCCCACCTTTTATTGGGGGGGGGGCCTTGAAACCGCCTTTTTTAGCACCTCGAATGGCTTTTTGGGGGGGGGGGGGGGTTTGGGGGTTGACCCCCCTCCCCTCTTGACACCCCCTTGACCCCCCTGGACCCCCCCGCTGTGTATCAGCTTTTGGGGGCCCCTTGAAACCGCCTTTTGGGGGGGTGGGGGGGGCTTGAAACTCACTTTTTGGGGCTGAACCCCCCACTAGAAACCCCCTTTCTCTGCCCCTCCCCCCTCGTTTTGGGGGGGCTTGAAACTCCCTTTTTGGGGCTCAAACCCCCCTGGAACACCCCCCACCCCACCCAGGGGAACCCCCCCAGGCCCCCCCATAGTTGGGTGGTGACCTCATGTCTCAGGGTCCCACGTGGTGCCGCCAACTGCTGCCCCCCAACAGCTGGGGGGGGGGGGGAGGAGGGGGAGGGGGAGCAGCTGTTGGGGTGGGGGGGCGGCGGGGGGCACACAACAGCTGGGGGGAGGGGCCCGAATTCCAGCAGGGAGAGTCGGTATCACATATCCGGCGGGAGACCCATTGTTTCCCTGTTATTAGTCGTTATTAGCCATTATTTGTCCACTATTAGCCGTTATTTCCCCATTATTAGAGATTATTAGCCATTATTTCCCCATTATTAATCACTATTTCCCCATTATTAGCATTATTTCCTCATTATTAGTCATTATTTCCCTATTATTAGCAGTTATTAGTCGTTATTTACCCATTATTGGCGGTTATTAGCCATTATTTCCCCATTATTAGCATTATTTCCCCATTATTAGTCATTATTTCCCCATTATTAGCAGTTATTAGCCATTATTTCCCCAATATTAGTGGTTACTAGCCATGATTTCCCTATTATTACTCATTATTTCCCCGATATTAGAGGTTATTAGCCATTATACGCCCATTATTAGCCATTGTTCCCCTTTATTAACCATTAATAACCATTATTAGGAGTTTTTACCCATTATTAGCCGTTTGTAGCCCATTAATACCCCTTATTAGGAGCTTTCACCCCATTATTAGGGGTTTATACCCCATTACTACCCACTATTGGGGGGTTTACCCCATTATCAACGTTTTTTACCCCGTTAATACCCATTATTAGGAGGTTTTACCCCATTATTAACGGTTTTTACCCCATTAATACCTATTATTAGGAGGTTTTACCCCATTATTAACGGTTTTTACCCCATTAATACCCATTATTAGGGGTTTTTACCCCATTATTAGCAGTTTTACCCCATTAATACCCATTATTAGGAGGTTTTACCCCATTATTAACGGTTTTTACCCCATTAATACCCATTATTAGGGGGTTTTACCCCATTATTAGCGGGTTCCCCATTAACCCCGCCCCTTCCCCTCCAAGCCCCGCCCCTTCCCCGCCTTCCCCAATCCCCGCCTCCTCACTCCCCTCCTCTCCCTAATCCCCGCCTCCCTCCCTTCTTCCCACCAATCACCGCGCTCTTCCGCTGCCCACAGCCAATCAGAAGCGGCGCCTGAGCTCGGGGGGGGGTGGGTGGCGGGAGGAATGGGGAAGGGCCCTTCCCAGAAGGCTCTGGGGCGGCCGCCATGTTGGGTGGCGCGGGGGCAGGTGAGGGAGGGGGCGGCTGGGGGTGTTTGGGGGGCTCTGGGGGGGCTCTGTGGGCTCTGGAGGGGTCTATAAGGCTCTGGGAGGGGCTCTGTAAGGGTCTGGGGGGCCTGCCGGAGGGTCTCGGGGTGCTTAGAGGGCCGCGGGGGGCCTGGGAGGCCTGTGCGGGGCCTGGGAGGCCTATGTGGGGCCTGTGTGGGGCCTGTGTGGGGCTATTTGGGGGGTCTGGGGGGGTCATAGGGGCCCGCGGGAGGGTATATCGCGATATATCGGGCGGGGGGGAGGATTAGGGGTGCTTGGAAGGTGTATGGGGGGTGTATATAGGGGTCTGGGGGGGTTATGAGGGGGTCTGAGGGGTTATATGGGGGTCTTGGGGGTGTTATATGGGGGTCTTAGGGGGGTCTGGGGGGGTTATAGGGGGTCTGGGGGGGTTATAGGGGGGCTGGGGGGTTATAAGCGGGTCTGAGGAGTTATAAGGGGGTCTGAGGGGGGTTATAAACGGGGTCTGGGCGGGTTATAAGGCGGTTTGAGGGGTTGTAAGGGGGTCTGGGGGGGTTATAAGGGGGTCTAGAGGGGGGTTTGGGGGTCCGGGAGGTTATATGGGGGTCTGGGGGGCGTGATGGGGGGGTTATAAGGGGGTCTGGGGGTGCCTGGGGGGGTTATGCTACATTTAAGGTCTCGGGGGGGGGTATAGGGAGCATTAGGGGGGTCGGGGGGTGGGATTTGGGGTTATAGGGTGAGTTTGGGGGGGGTCTGGGGGGTATATGGGGGTTTGGGGGGGGGTCTGGAGTGATTTGGGGGGGTTCCAGGGGAGCGTACGGGGGTGGGGGAGGTCTGGGGGGGCTCTAGGGGGGTACAGGGGAGTTTGGGGGGGTCGAGGGGGTTTAGGGGGGCCTGAGGGGGGTGTACAGGGGGGTTTAGGGGGGTGTACAGGGGGGTTTAGGGGGGCTATTAGGGGTAGATATTTTAGGGGGGGGTCTCAGCTGCCCCCCCATTACCCCCCACCCCCCCCCCGTGGGGCGGCGCTGTCCCATGTGTCGCCCTTTTGGGGGGAGGGGGCAGAGTGACGGGGTGACCTACGGCCGGGGGCACCCCCCATGGTGCCCCCCCGGTATACAGCAGCCCCCACAGCCCTTCTTGGGGCCCCCCACCCCGATTCCAGAGGTACCAGCCCCCCCAGCCCCCCTAAACTCCTCCCCCCACACCTCCCCCCCCCCAAACTCCCCTATAGACCCAATGGGCACCCCTTATAGAGCCTCCCCATGCCATTTGGGGAGCCCCCCCCCCCCCATAGTGCCCCCCCACCCCTTACAGAGTCGTCCCCCCCCACATAGTGCCCCCCCATCCCATTTGGGGAGCCCCTCCCCCCAATACTGCCCCCCCACCCCCTATAGTGCCCCGCATCCCCTATAGAGCCCCCCTCACCCCATATAGGGAGCCCCCCCCCCAAATAGTGCCCCCACACCCCCTCTATAGAGCCCCCCCCCCCCATAATGACCCCCCCACCCCCTGTTGGGGAGCCCCCCCATCTCTGTGCTCCTCCCCCCCCCCCCAAATTCCCTATAGGGACCCCCCCATTCCCTTTTAACCCCCCCAATCTCTGTGAGGACCCCCCCAAATTTTACCCTATAGGGACCAGCAGGCCCCCCCCCCAAATCCCCCCCCCAAAACTCCCTCCCCCCAAAATCCCCCCCCCCAAATTTCCCCCCCACCCCAAGGTCCTGGATGAAGCTTCTGGCCCAGAGTGATGGGGTATGGAGGGTGGGGGGGTCACCCACTTATTTGGGGGGGGGAGTTGGGAGGGAGGGGGGGCACCCAGTTTGCCCCCCTCCCCCAATTTCCAGCCCCTGGGGGATTCTCCTAGGGGAGGGGGCTGTTACTTGGGGGGGGCTGGATTTAATTGGGGGGGGGGGCTGGATTTAATTTGGGGGGGTTTATTGGAAGGGGGGCACCCACTTATTTGGGGGGGGGTTGGGGAGGGGGGGCACCCATTTATTGGGGGGAGGGGTCCAAATACACCCCCACCCCCCAATTTCCATCCTCATAGAGGGTTGGGATGGGGGGGGGGTGTAACTTTGGGGGGGCTGGATTTAATTTGGGGGGGCTGGATTTAATTGGGGGGAGAGGTTATTAAGGGG
This sequence comes from Hypotaenidia okinawae, assembly GCA_027925045.1. Taxonomy (NCBI): domain Eukaryota; kingdom Metazoa; phylum Chordata; class Aves; order Gruiformes; family Rallidae; genus Hypotaenidia; species Hypotaenidia okinawae. Next base: position 818,914 of record BSDF01000032.1, read on the forward strand.
GGGTCTGGGTTTATTTTGGGGGGGGTGCACGTGGGGTGGGGGGGTTTGGGGGGGGCTCAAACCCCTCCCCCAAAGGCGTGGGGCGTCCCCCCTGAGACCACCCACGTAAGAACTGGAGGTAGAGCAAAAGGGGGACAGGGGTTTTGGGGGGGGGGCTGGGTGTACCCCCCCTCAAGCCCCCTCCCCATTTTGGGGGGGGTGTTTTGTCCCGATATGACCCAGTTTTGGGGGGAAAAAGGGGGTTTGGGGGGGTGGGGGGGTAGGATTTGAGCTGACACCCCCCCCCCTCTTCCTTTGCTCTCTTCTAGGTGGGTGACGCCGAGGGACAAGGGGGGAGGGAGGGGTAAAAAGGGGGGTCTGGGGGGGGTTCCCCAAATAAATGGGTGATGAGAAGCACCTGTGGGTGTTGTGCTGAGTCAGCAGGGTGGGGGGGACCCCCCTCACCTCCCCCCCAATATCCCACCACCCCCAAAAATGGGGTGGGGGGCACCCAGTGTCCTCCCAAGGGGGGGCGGGGGGAAGCGCCTTGGGGTGACACCCTGCCAGCCCCCCCACACCCCCCATGGCTCCTGGGGGGCGCTAATTAGGGCCTGGGGGGCGCTAATTAGGGCCTGGGGGGCGCTAATGAGGGGCGGGGGGCGCTAATGAGGGTCTGGGGTGGTTAATTGGGGCCAGGGTAGTTAGGGCCTTGGGTGGTTAATTGGGGATCTGAGGTTGCTAATTAGGGCCTGGTGTCATTAATTAGGGCCTGAGGTTGCTAATTAAGTCCTGGGGTCATTAATTAAGGCCTAACCTTGCTAATTAAGCTCTAGTCTGACTCATCAAGGAGCATCCAGATATGCTAATGAACTGTGCTAATTAAGCTGGCATCCAAGGTCCCTCCCCCCTTTGCCCTGCTAATTAAGCCTCATTAAGCCGCTAATTAAGCCATTAATCCCAATGAAGAGACAGCGGGGGGTGGGGGAGGGGGCAGAGGATGTTGTGGCTGTTCCCCTCCCCCCTCCCCTTCCCCCCCCCCCTCGCAGGGGTGAATCACCCCCCGGGGGTGGGGGGAGGGGGATGAGGGTGACGTCAGAGGGCGGGAGGTGACGTCAGAGGACGCCATGGCCGAGGAGGTTGTGTACGCTGAGCTGAGGGTCCCCCCTGGGGGGGGGGCAGCAGCCGGGACCCCCGGGAAAGGTGGGAGGAAGAGGAGGAGGAGGAGGGGAGGGAGGAAGGAGGGGGGATGGGGAGGGATTGGGGAGGAGGAGGAGGGAGGATGAGGATGAAGGAGGATGAGGAGGGAGGGAGGAGGAAGAGGAGGGATGGAGGATGAGGAGGAGGAGGAGGAGGAGGGAGGGGGGATGAAGGATGGAGGATGAGGAGGGAGGGAGGAGGATGAGGAGGAGGGATGAAGGGGTTGAGGAGGATGAGGAGGGAGGGAGGAAGGGGGTGGAGGGGAATGGAGGATGAGGAGGGAGGGAGGAAGGAGGGATGGAGGGGTTGTGGAGGAAGAGGGAGGAAGGAGGATGAGGAGGGAGGATGAAGGAGGGAGAAGGGGAGGATGAAGAGGGAGGAGGAGGAAGATAGAGGATTGGGAGGGAGGGAGGCTGAGGAGGGAGGGGAGGTGAGGAAGGCAGGAGGATGAGGAGGGTGAGGAAGGAGGCTGGAGCATGGGGGATGATGAGGGAGGGAGGATGAGGAGGGGGAAGGGAGGAGGAAGAGGGAGGAAGAGGAGGGAGGGGGATGAAGGATGGAGGAGGAGGAGGAAGGAGGATGAGGAAGGAAGGAGGATGAAGGAGGGAGGGGGGAGGATGAGGAGGGAGGGGGGCTGAAGGCTGAAGGGGGGCTGGATGCTGAGGCTGAAGGCTGCTCCCCCTCCCCCCAGGCCGCTGCCCCCGGGGAGCTCCCCTGAACCCCGGGCTGGCCCTGGCCGGGGGCCTGATCCTGGGGGTCGCCATCGGTGCCCTGGGGGTGCTGGGTGAGTGGGGGGGGGGGGGGCTGAGGAGGGGGTGGTTTGAGGGGTCCTGGGGGGGGTTTTGGGGGGGTTCTTTGGGGGGGTCCTAGGGGAGTTTGAGTGGGGCTGGGGGGTGGGGGGTATTTGGGGGGCTGGGGGGGGGGGTTAGGGGGGTTTTGGGGGGGCTGGAAGGGGTCCTGAGTGGGTCCTCGGGGGGGTTTAGGGGGTCCTAGGGGGGGGTCTGGGGCGGGGGAGGGATCTGGGGGGTGTTTAGGGGGGTCTTGGGGGGGGGGGCTGGGTGCCCCCTCCTCGCCTCCCAGTGGGTGCCCCCCTCCCCTCTCCGGGTGCCCCTCCCCCCCTGCACGTGCCCCCCCCCCTCCCCCCACAGCCGTTGGGGCTGAATCACCCTTTTTCCTCCCACCCCCGCGGAGCCGTTTGACACCCCCCAATTGCCCCTCCCCCCACGGGTACGTGTTAGGGGGGTCCCCCGATCCCCCAAAATTGGGGGGGGGGGGATGTGTGTCCCTAAGCCTGATGACGTCACCAGAGCCTGATGATGTCAACCACGAGGAGAATGATATCACATCATGATGGGGGGGATATTTTGAGGGGTTCGGGGGGGAATTTCGGGGCGGGGGTGGGGTTTTTGGGGGGCTGGGGGGTGGTTTAAAGGATGAAGATGCTGATTCCTGATTTTGGGGGTTCAGCGACCGGCGGGGACCCCAAAATCCCGACCCCCCCAAAAACCCCGACAAAACGATGCCACAAAATGATGGGGGGGGGGGAGATATTTTGGGGGTTCGGGGGGGTTTTGGAGGCGGGGGTGGGGTTTTTGGGGTGCTGGGGGGGTAGTTCAAGGGATGAGGATGCTGATATCTGATTTTGGGGGTTCAGCGACCAGGGGGGACCCCAAAACCCCGACCCCCCCAAAAACCCCGACAAAACGATGCGACAAAATGATGGGGGGGGGGGAGAGATTTTGGGGGTTCAGGGGGGTTTTGGGGGCGGGCGTGGGGTTTTTGGGGTCCTGCGGGGGTGGTTCAAAGGATGAGGATGCTGATATCTGATTTTGGAGGTGCAGAGACCGGGGGGACCCCAAAACCCCGACCCCCCCAAAAACCCCGACAAAATGATGCCATAAACTGATGGGGGGAGAGATTTGGGGGTTCAGGGGGTTTGGGGGCGGGGGTGGGGTTTTGGGGTGCTGGGGGGTGGTTCAAAGGATGAGGATGCTGATATCTGAATTTGGGGTTCAGCGACCAGGGGGACCCCATCCCCCCCCCAAAACCCCGACAAAACGATGCCACAAAATGATGGGGGGAGAGATTTTGGGGTTCAGGGGGGTTTGGGGGCGGGGGTGGGGTGCTGGGGGGTGGTTCAAAGGATGAGGATGCTGATATCTGAATTTGGGGGTTCAGCGACCGGGGGGACCCCAAAATCCCCACCCCCCAAAAACCCCGACAAAACGATGCCACAAAATGATGGGGGGGGGGGAGAGATTTTGGGGGTTCAGGGGGGTTTTGGGGGCGGGGGTGGGGTTTTTGGGGTGCTGGGGGGGTGGTTCAAAGGATGAGGATGCTGATATCTGAATTTGGGGGTTCAGCGACCGGGGGGACCCCAAAATCCCCACCCCCCCAAAAACCCCGACAAAACGATGCCACAAAATGATGGGGGGGGGGGAGAGATTTTGGGGGTTCAGGGGGGTTTTGGGGGCGGGGGTGGGGTTTTTGGGGTGCTGGGGGGGTGGTTCAAAGGATGAGGATGCTGATATCTGAATTTGGGGGTTCAGCGACCAGGGGGGACCCCAAAACCCCTCCCCCGACGTCGGGATGTAACGAGACCTCGTCGGAGCTGGTGGCCGCCCTTCGGCGGGGTCTGTGCGAGGATGAGGAGGGTGATGAAGGCGCCGGGGGGCCGGGGGAGGCCGAAGGCTCCCTGCTTCCTCTGCCCCCCGGCTGGACCCCCCGTTCTTCCTCCTGTTACCGGATCTCGGCCGTTGCCAGGACGTGGGATGAAGCGGCCGGTGACTGCGCAGCGAGGGGGGGGAGATGCTGAGCCCCCCGACATCCCGCTGGTGGTGAGGGAATGGGGGGGGGGCACCCCCCACCCCCCCAAAAAATACACCCCCCCCAAAAATCCCCCCCCAAAATGCCCCCCCAAAAATATGCCAACCCCCCCCAAAATAGCCTTCCCAAAAATGCCCCCCCTAAATAGCCCCCCCAAAATAGCCCCCCAAGATGCCCCCCCAAAATGCCTACCAAAATAGCCCCCCCAAAGTGCCCCCCAATAGCTCCCAAAAAAATAGCCCCCCCAAAGTAGCCACCCAAAAAAAGCCCCCACAAAATAGCCCCCCCAAAAATGCCTACCAAAATAGCCCCCCAAAGTGCCCCCCAATAGCTCCCCAAAAAATAGCCCCCCCAAAGTAGCCCCCCCAAGAGGCCCCCCCAAAAAATAGCCCCCCCAAATTGCCCCCCAATAGCTCCCCAAAAAATATCTCCCCCAAAAATAGCTCCCCCAAAATGACCCCCCCAAAATGACCCCCCCAAAATAGCCCTCCCAAATGACCCCCCAAAAAATAGCCCCCCAAAATAGCCCCCCCAAAATGCCTACCAAAATAGCTCCCCCAAAGTGCCCCCCCAATAGCTCCCCAAAAAATAGCCCCCCCAAGAGGCCCCCCAAAAAATAGCCCCCCCAAAATAGCCCCCCCAAAAATGCCTACCAAAATAGCCCCCCCAAAACGGCCCCCCAATAGCCCCCCCAAAAATAGCCCCCCAAAAATAGCCCCCCCAAAAATGCCTACCAAAATAGTCCCCCTAAAAGCTCCCCAAAAAATAGCCCCCCCAAAATGACCCCCCCAAAATGACCCCCCAAAATAGCCCTCCCAAATGACCCCCCAAAAAATAGCCCCCCAAAATGCCTACCAAAATAGCTTCCCCAAAGTGCCCCCCCAATAGCTCCCCAAAAAATAGCCCCCCAAATAGGTACCCAAAATGACCCCCCAAAAATAGCCCCCCCAAAATGACCCCCTCAAAATAGCCCTCCCAAATGACCCCCCAAAAAATAGCCCCCCCAAAATAGCCCCCCCAAAATGGCTACCAAAATAGCCCCCCGAAAGTGCCCCCCCAATAGCTCCCCCCAAAAAAATATCTCCCCCAAGAGCCCCCCCAAAAATAGCCCCCCCAAATAGGCACCCAAGATGCCCCCCAAAATGACCCCCCAAAATGACCCCCCCAAAATGACCCCCTCAAAATAGCCCTCCCAAATGACCCCCCAAAAAATAGCCCCCCAAAATAGCCCCCCCAAAATAGCCCCCCCAAATAGGCACCCAAGATGCCCCTCAACAAATAGCCCCCCGAAATAGCCCCCCAAAAATAGCCCCCCCAAAATGACCCCCCAAAAATAGCCCCCCAAAAAATAGCCCCCCCAAATAGGCACCCAAATTGCTCCCCCAAAATAGCCCCCCTAAAATGCCTCCCCAAATAAGGACCCCCAAAATAGCCACCCCAAATATCACCCCCAAAAATAGCCCCCCCAAAATAACCCCCCAAGATGCACCTCCCACCCCAGCACCCCAAAAAATGAGGATGGACCCCCCCCAAAATCCCACACACCCCCCTTTAAATCCTGGGAGTTTGGGGGGGTTAATGGGGGTTTGGGGGTGTTGGGGGATTTGGGGGGTTGGAGGGGTTTTGGGGTTGAGGGATTTGGGGGTTTTGGGGGGTTAAGAGAATTTTGGGGGGTTAATGGGGGTTTGGGGTGTTGGAGGATTTGGGGGGTGGAGGATTTGGGGGGATTGGAAGGATTTTGGGGGGTTGGGGGGTTAGGTGTTTTTTGGGGGGGTTGGTTGGATTTGGGGGGGGGTTTGGGGGGGTAGGAAGGAATGGGGGGGGGTAAGAAGGGGTTTAGGGGGGTTTGAGATATTTGGGGGGGGGGGGGATGTTGGGGTATCCCGGTTTGGGGGTCCCTGACCCCCCCCCCCTCACCCCCAGGGGTCCCTGGAGGGGGTGTCGGGGACCCCCAACCCCCTCTGGGTGGGGCTGCGCTTCCACCCCCCACCCGCGCCTGGCTCTGGCCCGACGGCTCCCGACACCCCCCGCTGTGAGTCTGGGGGGGCCCCTGAATTATTGGGGTACCCCCTCCCCCATCTCCCCCCCCCCTTCCCCTTAACCCCCTCCCTCCATCTAAGTAGGGGTTTGGGGTACCCCCCCCCCCCGCCCATTCCCCCCTGGGGTGCGCCCCCCCCCCCAACTATGGGGGTGCCCCCCATCACTATTGGGGTACCCCCCCAATTGGGGTGCCCCCTCATTCTCCCCCCACCCTTTTTTGGGGTGGCCCCCCCATCCCTATTGGGGTATCCCCCCATCCTTCCCCCTCCTTTTGGGGTGGCCCCCCGTCCCCATCACTATTGGGGTACCCCCCATCCTCCCCCCACCCTTTTTTGGGGTACCCCCCGCCCATCCTTTTTTGGGGTGTCCCCCACCCCCCCATACACCCTTGGGGTCCCCTTGATTTTGGGGGGTCTGTGAGGTTGGGGGGGGTCCCCTCATTTTGGGGGGAGGGGGAGGGATGATGAGACTTTGGGGGGTCCATGATGTTGGGGGGGGTCTTTTATTGGGGGGTCCCCTGATGGGGGGGGGGATCGCTGATATCGGGGGGGTCCCCGACTTTTGGGGGGGTCCTCGACTTTGGGGGGGTCCCTGTCATTGGGGAACCCAATATTGGGGGTCCCTGATGATGGGGGATCAGTGACTCTGGGGGGGTCCCCAACATTTAGGGGGGTCCTGAATTTTAGGGGGTCCCCAACTTTTAGGGGGTCCCCAACTTTTTGGAGTGTCCCAACTTTTGGGGGGGGGGGGTCCTGACTTTTAGGATGGTCCTGACTTTTTAGGGGGTCCTCAACTTTTGGGGGGGGTCCCCAACTTTTAAGGGGGGGTCCTGACTTTTAGGGGGGTCCTGCCTTTTGGGGGGGGTCCTCTCCTTTTGGGGGGATTTCTCCTTTTGGGGAGGGGTCTCCCCTTTTAGGGGGGGTTTCTCCCCATTTTTGGGGTGTCCCTCCCCTCCCCTGACATTTTTGGGGTCCCGCAGGTCAGCGCAGGCCGGGGGCCGGGATTGCGGGGTGCTGCTGGGGGGGGGGTCGGGGCTGGGGGCTGGAGAGTCTGGGGACCCTGACTTTGGGGGGTCCCTGTCATTGGGGATCCCAATATTGGGGGTCCATAATGATGGGGGATCAGTGACTCTGGGGGGGTGTCCCCAACTTTTAGGGAGGGTCCTGACTTTTAGGGGGGTCCCCCACTGTTTTGTGGGACCCCAACTTTTTGGAGTGTCCCAACTTTTGGGGGGGGTCCTGACTTTTAGGGGGGTCTCCAACTTTTAGGGGGGTCCTGACTTTTTAGGGGGTCCTCAACTTTTGGGGGGGTCCCCAACTTTTAGGGGGGTCCTGACTTTTTAGGGGTTCCTCAACTTTTGGGGGGGTCCCCAACTTTTAGGGAGGGTCCTGACTTTTAGGGGGGGTCCCCAACTTTTTAGGGGGATCCTGACTTTTTAGGGGGTCCCCAACTTTTAGGGGGGTCCCCAACTTTTAGGGGGGTCCTGACTTTTTAGGGGGTCCTCAACTTTTGGGGGGGGTCCCCAACTTTTAGGGAGGGTCCTGACTTTTTAGGGGGTTCCCAACTTTTAGGGGGGGTCCCCAACTTTTAGGGGGGTCCTGACTTTTTAGGGGGTCCTCAACTTTTGGGGGGGTCCCCAACTTTTAAGGGGGGGTCCTGACTTTTAGGGGGGGTCCTGCCTTTTGGGGGGGGTCCCTCTCCTTTTGGGGGGGATTTCTCCTTTTGGGGAGGGGTCTCCCCTTTTAGGGGGGGTTTCTCCCCATTTTTGGGGTGTCCCTCCCCTCCCCTGACATTTTTGGGGTCCCGCAGGTCAGCGCAGGCCGGGGGCCGGGATTGCGGGGTGCTGCTGGGGGGGGTCGGGGCTGGGGGCTGGAGAGCTGCGGGGCGGAGCTGCGCTGGCTCTGCCGCCGCCCGGCGCTGCGGCTCTGAGGGGGGGAAGGGGGGCAGGGCGAGGAAGAGGAGGGACGGGAGGAAGAAGAGGAGGAGGAGGAGGAGGAGGAAGGGGGGGGATGGGGGAGGGGCCGCCCCCCCCAGCTCGCGCAGATCCAGCGTTTCTCCGAGGCGCAGCTCGCGCTCCCCACCGCCCCGTCCCCCAGGTAGGCGCAATCCGCGCCCCCCGCACCGGGAACCTGAGGGGGAGGAGGAGGAGGAGGGGAGCCTTCAGCCTCCTCAGCCTCCTCTTCCTCCCCAGCCTTCAGCCCCGGCCTCCTCAGCCTCTTCTTCCTCCTCCTCAGCCCCATCCGGATCCTCCTCTTCCTCATCCTCCTCATCTTCCTCCTCATCCTCATCTTCCTCCTCTTCTTCCTCTTCCTCTTCCTCATCTTCATCCCCATCCTCCTCCTCAGCCTCCTCTTCCTCCTCCTCTTCTTCCTCATCTTCATCCCCATCTTCCTCCTCATCCTCCTCCTCGTCTTCCTCCTCCTCAGCCCCATCCCCATCCTCCTCTTCTTCCTCCCCCTCATCTTCATCCCCATCTTCATCCTCATCCTCCTCCTCTTCCTCCTCATCTTCCTCCCCCTCAGCCCCATCCTCCTCTTCCTCCTCCTCCTCTTCATCCCCATCTTCATCCTCCTCCTCTTCCTCATCCTCCTCTTCTTCCTCCTCCTCATCTTCCTCCTCATCCTCCTCTTCCTCCTCCTCTTCCTCTTCCTCCTCTTCCTCCTCTTCATCCCCATCCTCCTCCTCAGCCTCCTCTTCCTCCCCAGCCTTCAGCCCCACCCTCCTCATCCTCATCTTCCTCCTCCTCCTCCTCCTCCTCATCCCCATCCCCATCCTCCTCCTCCTCCTCCTCCTCATCCCCAGCCCCAGCATCCTCAGCCCCACCCTCCTCATCATCCTCTTCTTCCTCCCCATCCTCCTCATCCTCCTCCCTCCCTCCTCTCCCTCTCCACCCTCCCATTGCCTCCCCAGAGCCCCCCATTGCCACCCAGTGCCCCCCAGTGCCATCCCATTACCCCCCATTGCCCCCCAGTTCCCCCTGTGCCTTCCCATTGCCCCCAGTGCCCCCCCAGTGCTCCCCCAGTTCCCTCCCAGTCCCCCCCATTGCCCCCCATTGCCCCCAGTGTCTCCCCAGTGCCCCCCAGTGCCTCCCAGTGCTCCCCCAGTGCCTCCCAGTGCCTCCCAGTGCCCCCCAATACCTCCCAGTGCCCTCCCAGTGCCCCCCAGTGCCTCCCAGTGCCCCCAATGCCTCCCAGTGCCTCCCAGTGCCCCCCAATACCTCCCAGTGCCCTCCCAGTGCCCCCCAGTGCCTCCCAGTGCCTCCCAGTGCCCCCAATGCCTCCCAGTGCCTCCCAGTGCCCCCCAATACCTCCCAGTGCCCTCCCAGTGCCCCCCAGTTCCCATTGCCCCCCACTGCCCCCCAGTGCCTCCCAGTGCCCCCCAGTGCCTCACCAGAGCTGGGAGCAGGAGCCGTTGGCCCAGCGCCACTGGTGCTGGGGGTCCCTCCAGAGCCCGACCCAGTGGTGGGGGGACCCTTGTGACGGGCCAGCAGCTTCTGGGGGGGTCACCCGGGGTCACGGGGTCACCCGGGGTCATGGGGACACTGGGACCCCCCCCCCCAATCCCTCCAGTCCCCTCCCAGTCCCTCCCAGTGCCTCCCAGTGCCTCCCAGTACCCCTCAGTGCCCTCCCAGTCCCCTCCCAGTGCCTCCCAGTCCCCTCCCAGTGCCCCCCAGTGCCCCCCAGTGCTCTCCCATTGCCCCCAGTGCCTCCCAGTGCCTCCCAGTGCCCCCCAGTGCCTCCCAGTCCCCTCCCAGTCCCCTCCCAGTGCCCCCCAGTGCCCCCCAGTCCCTCCCAGTGCCTCCCAGTCCCCTCCCAGTCCCTCCCAGTGCCTCCCAGTCCCCTCCCAGTCCCTCCCAGTCCCTCCCAGTCCCTCCCAGTACCCCCCCCCCGGTGCCCTCCCAGTGCCTCCCAGTCCCCTCCCAGTCCCTCCCAGTCCCTCCCAGTGCCTCCCAGTACTCCCCAGTCCTCTCCCACTGCCCCCTAGTCCCTCCCAGTGCCTCCCAGTACCACCCCCGTGCCCTCCCAGTGCCTCCCAGTCCCCTCCCAGTCCCTCCCAGTGCCTCCCAGTCCCCTCCCAGTCCCTCCCAGTCCCTCCCAGTCCCCTCCCAGTCCCCCCCCAGTGCCCTCCCAGCGCCTCCCAGCATCTTTCCCCCCCCCCACCTCCTGACCCCCCTCCCCATTTCCTTCTAGGGTTCCCCCCTCCCCCCCCCCCCCACCTTCTCCTCGGGGGTGTCGAGGGGGGTGAGGACCCCCCCATCTCCCAGCAGCTGCCCCAGCCCCGGCTCCAGTTCCCCTCCTCCTCCGAGAAGAGGTAACAGCGCCCCCGAAGCCCACCCAGCCCCGGGGGCACCCGCAGCGCGCGGACCCCCCCCCTGCAGCGGGACCCCCCCCAGAGAGAGAGAGAGAGAGACCCCCCCCGGTTAGGATCAGGAGGGGGAGGGGGAGGGGAGGGGAGGGGAGGGGGAGGGGAATGGGGGAGGGGAGGAGGAGGGGAGGGGGAGGGGAGGGGAGGGGAGGGGGTGGAGGGGAATGGGGGGAGGGGAGGAGGAGGGGAGGGGAGGGGAGGGGAGGGGAGGGGGAGGGGAGGGGAGGGGAGGGGAGGGAAGGGGAGGGGAGGGGAGGGGAGGGGAGGGGAGGGGGAATGGGGGGAGGGGGAGGGGAGGGGAGGGGAGGGGAGGGGAGGGGAGGGGAGAGGAGGGGAGGGGAGGGGAGGGGAGGGGAGGGGAGGGGAGGGGGAATGGGGGAGGGGAGGAGGAGGGGAGGGGAGGGGAGGGGAGGGGAGGGGGAGTGAGGGGAGGGGAGGGGAGGGGAGGGGAGGGGAGGGGGAGAGGGGAGGGGAGGGGAGGGGAGGGGAGGGGGAGGGGAGGGGAGCGGAGGGGAGGGGAGGGGGAAGAGGGGGAGGGGAGGGGGAGGGGGAAGGGGGGAGGGGGGAAGCATCCCCTCCCCCACCTAAATATCCTCCCCCCCCCCCAAAATACACCCCCCTCCCCAAAATTTAAGGGGGGGTCCCCTAAATCCCAGCAGTGCCCCTGTGGGACACACCCCCCCCCCCCCCAAAATACCCCCTCCCTCCCTCCCCCCAAACCACCATCCCAACCCCCCCCCCCCCAAAAAACCTCCCTTCCCCCCCCAAACCCCCCTCTAACCCAAGTCAGGACCCTCCCCACCCCCTCCCCTCCCCAAAACCCCCCCAACCCCCCCCCAAACTCCCCTTTCCCCCCCCAAAACCCCCCTTTCCCCTCCAAAACCCCCCCAGACCCCCTCTTCCCCCCCAAAACCCCCCTCTAACCCAAGTCAGGACCCCCCCCGACCCCCTCCCCTCCCCAAAACCCCCCAACCCCCCCGAACTCCCATTTCCCCCCCCCAAAACCCCCCCCAACCCCCCCCCCCCCCCCAAAAAAACCCCCCCAAACCCCCTTCCCCCCCCCAAAACCCCCCCAAACCCCCTTTCCCCCCCAAACCCCCCTCTAACCCAAGTCCGGACCCTCCCCCACCCCCTCCCCTCCCCATATCCCCCCAACCCCCCCGAACTCCCCTTTCCCCCTCCAAACCCCCCTTTCCCCTCCCCAAAACCCCCTTTCCCCCCCAACCCCCCTAAACCCCCCTTTCCCCCCCCCAAAACCCCCCAAACCCCCTTCCCCCCCCAAACCCCCCCAAACTCCCCTTTCCCCCTCCAAACCCCCCTTTCCCTCCCCAAAACCCCCTTTCCCCCCCCAACCCCCCTAAACCCCCCTTTCCCCCCCCAAACCCCCCCAAACCCCCTTTCCCCCCTTTCCCCCCCCAAACCCCCCCCGAACTCCCCTTTCCCCCTCCAAACCCCCCTTTCCCTCCCCAAAACCCCCTTTCCCCCCCAAAACCCCCTTCCCCCCCCTTTCCCCCCCAAACCCCCTTTCCCCCCCAAAAACCCCCCTCTGACCCAAGTCCGGACCCTCCCCCACCCCCTCCCCTCCCCATATCCCCCCAACCCCCCCGAACTCCCCTTCCCCTCCAAACCCCCTTCCCTCCCCAAACCCCTTCCCCCCAACCCCCTACCCCCTTCCCCCCCAAACCCCCCAACCCCTTCCCCCCAAAACCCCCTTCCCCCAACCCCCCTAAACCCCCTCCCCCAAAACCCCCTAAACCCCTCCCCCCCCAAAACCCCCAACCCCCTTCCCCAAAACCCCTTCCCCCCTTCCCCCCCAAACTCCCCTTTCCCCCCAAAACCCCCTCTAACCCAAGTCAGACCCCCCCCCCTCCCTCCCCTCCCCATATCCCCCAACCCCCCGAACTCCCCTTCCCCCCCAAACCCCCCTTTCCCTCCCCAAAACCCCCTTCCCCCAACCCCCTAAACCCCCCCCTCAAACCCCCCAACCCTTTCCCCAAAACCCTTCCCCCCAAAACCCCCTCCCCACCCCAACCCCCTTTCCCCCCCCAAAACCCCCAAACCCCCTTTCCCCCCCCAAAACCCCCTTCCCCCCTTCCCCCCCAAACTCCCCTTTCCCCCCAAAACCCCCCTCTAACCCAAGTCAGGACCCCCCCACCCCCTCCCCTCCCCTCCCCATATCCCCCCCAACCCCCCCCCGAACTCCCCTTTCCCCCTCCAAACCCCCCTTTCCCCTCCCCAAAACCCCCTTTCCCCCCCAACCCCCCTAAACCCCCCTTTCCCCCCCAAAACCCCCCCAAACCCCCTTTCCCCCTCCCAAAACCCCCTTCCCCCCCCCCCCCCCCCCCCTTTTCCCCCCCAAAACCCCCCTAAACCCCCCTTTCCCCCCCCAAAACCCCCCCAAAACCCCCTTCCCCCCCCTTCCCCCCCCCAAACTCCCCTTTCCCCCCCAAAACCCCCCTCTAACCCAAGTCCGGACCCCCCCCACCCCCTCCCCTCCCCATATCCCCCTCCCCCCCCCCAATGTCCCCCCCTTCCCCTACCTGCCAGCACAGCAGCCACCCCAGCTCCAGCCACCAGCCCAACAGCAGCAGCACCAACAGCCACCCAGATCCGGCCTCGGGGGGGGGGGGGGGGGGGGGGTCATGGGTCACCCCCCACCTCATCAAACACCCCCCCCCCCATCAACCCCCCCTCCCCCAATAAAACCCCCTTTTAAACACACCCCCCCCCCTTTTTCCCAGCTCATTATTTCCCCCTCCCCCCACTCCTGGCATGAGTTTCGTCCGGTCTCAGCCTTCCCTCCCCCCCCCCCCCCCACTCCCGCCCAGTTCCCCCCCTCCCCCTTACTGGGCAGCCGGCGGCGTTGAACTGGGAGCTGTGGTGGCTCCTCCATCACCTGGGGGGGGGTAAGGAGGGGTTGGGGGGAGGAAGGGGGGTTGGGGGGAAGGGGGGTTGGGGGGGTTAATTTAGGCCCCCCCCCCCCCCATTCTCCTTAATTACCCCCCCTTTCTTAATTACCCCCTCCTTAATTACCCCCCTCCTTAATCACCCCCCTCCTTAATTACCCCCCTCCTTTATCACCCCCTCCTTAATTACCCCCTTCCTTAATTACCCCCTCCTTAATCACCCCCCTCCTTAATTACCCCCCTCCTTAATCACCCCCTCCTTAATTACCCCCTTCCTTAATCACCCCCTCCTTAATTACCCCCCTCCTTAATCACCCCCCTCCTTAATTAACCCCCCTCCTTAATTACCCCCCTCCTTAATCACCCCCTTCCTTAATTACCCCACTTCCTTAATTACCCCCCTCCTTAATTACCCCCCCAAGTTGGAGGGGCTAAAATAAGGGGGGGGTCCCTAAAATAAGGGGGGGGTCTCTCTAAAATAAGGGGGGGCCCTAAAAATAAGGGGGGGTCCCTTAAAAAAGGGGGGTTCCTTAGGGAAGTAGCAGGAGGGGGGAAAATTGGGGGGGGGATGGGGGGGAAGCACCCTATTAACCCCCCCCCCAAAAAATCCCCCCCTCTGTGCCCCCCCCCCCCCAGCCCCAAAATCCCAGCGACTCACCCCAAAAATCCACCCCGAACCCCAAAAAGTCACCGACTCTTCTGACGCCTCCGGAAACCCCACCCCCCCCCCCAAAAGATAAGGGGGGGGCCCCCCCAACAACACCCCACCCCCCACCCTTAATACCCCACCCCCCTTCCCTTTAAACACCCCCCCAAACACACACCCCCTTAATTTTAGGGGGTTCGGGGGGGGATGAAGAGGAGGGGGCCACCTTAATTTTGGGGGGCCCCCTAAAAAAATCCCCCCCCCCAAGAAAAAAAGGAGGGGAAATCCCTTTAAAAGCCCCAAATCACCCCAAAAATGGACCCAAATCACCCCCCACCCCCACCCTCACACCCCCCCCTTTTTCTGGCTGGGTGATGTGACTAGGGACCGGGGGGGGGGATTTGGGGGGGGGGGGGCATTTTTGGGGTGAATTTAAGGGAATTTGGGGTTTTTTTATTGGTTATATACATTTTTTGAGGTGTTTTTGGGGTGAAAAATGATGATTTTGGGGGGGCCAAACAGGATCATTTGGAGAATTGGGGGGGCCCCCAAATTAACACCCCTCCCCCCAAAATTACACCCCCCCCCAATTGTCTGTGGGTGAAAAATAGGAAGAAAGGGGTTAAGGGACCCCAAAATAGCCCTTTTTGAGCCCAAAATGGGGTGAAAGGAGAGATTTTTTGGGGTGAAATGATGGGTTTTTGGGGAGATTTGGGGATTTTTGGGGTGAAATGAGGGATTTGGGGGGTGAAATGAGGATTTGGGGGGATTTTGAGGGGTTCAGGGGGAATTTTCAGGGGATTTGGGGATTTTGGGGTGAAATGAGGGATTTTTGGGGATATTTGGGGATTTTTGGGGTGAAATGAGGGATTTGGGGGGATTTTTGGGGGGTTCAGGGGGAATTTTCAGGGGATTTGGGGATTTTGGGGGTGAAATGATGGATTTTGGGGTGAAATGATGGATTTTTGGGGAGATTTGGGGGGATTTTGAGGGTGAAATGATGGATTTGGGGGCATTTGGGGTGAAATGATGCTTTTTTGGGGGGATTGGGGGATTTTGGGGGTGAAATGAAGGATTTTGGGGAGGAATGAGGGAGTTTGGGGGATTTTTTGGGGTGAAATGATGGATTTTTTGGGGGGATTTAGGGATTTTTGGGGTGAAATGATGGATTTTTGGGGAGATTTAGGGATTTTTGGGGTGAAATGATGGATTTGGGGGGTGAAATGATGGATTTTTGGGGGGATTAAGGATTTTTGGGGTGAAATAATGGATTTTTGGAGTGAAATGATGGATTTGGGGCTGAAATGATGGATTTTTGGGGAGATTCAGGGATTTTTGGGGTGAAATGATGGATTTGGGGGGTGAAATGATGGATTTTTGGGGGGATTTAGGGATTTTTGGGGTGAAATGCTGGATTTGGGGGCTGAAATGATGGATTTTTGGGGAGATTTAGGGATTTTTGGGGTGAAATGAGGGATTTGGGGGTGAAATGATGGATTTTTGGGGGGATTTAGGGATTTTGGGGTGAAATGAGGGATTTGGGGGGTGAAATGATGGATTTTTGGGGAGATTTATGGATTTTTGGGGTGAAATGAGGGATTTTAAAGGGGGATTTAGAGATTTTTGGGGTGAAATGATGGATTTGGGGCTGAAATGAGGGATTTTGGGGGGGATTTAGGGATTTTTGGGGTGAAATGATGGATTTTTTGGGGGGATTTAGGGATTTTTGGGGTGAAATGAGGGATTTTTGGGGAGATTCAGGGATTTTTGGGGTGAAATGCTGGATTTGGGGTGAAATGCTGGATTTGGGGGGGATTTGTGGCTTTTTAGGGGGTTTTAAGGGTGGGCTGGGGGCTTTTTTGGGGTGAATCGCTGCGTTTTAGGGTCAGCAGTTGCTTTTCTCCAGGGGAGAGTTTTTGGGGGGGGGGGGTGTGCAGGGAGGTGGGGGGGGGGGTGTGGGTGGGAGAAGGATGCTCGTGGGCGACCGCATCCTGCATCCCGCTTCCCGGGGAAGGAAGAGGGGGGGGGGGAAAGAGGGGGAAGGGGGGTCTGTATCACCCCATGAGGGTGCAGGGAGGTGGGGAACCCCCCCTTTCCCCAAACCCTGACCCCCCTCCCCTCCCCCCCAAATTTACCGTAAATTGGGGGTTTTGGCCATAAAAAGCCCATTGAAACCTCCCCACATCCCCCCCCCCCAAAAAATGGGGGTTGGATGGTCCTGAAATGAGGGTGCTGTGAAAAAGGGGGGGTGTGGATTTTTGGGGGGGGGGGGGGTTGGGATAAACCAGCACGAGCCGGATGGGGGAACCCCAGCGGGTTTTGGAATGAATCTGGGGGGATTTTCAGGGGTTTTGGGGCCAACGGGGTCAAAGAGGTGGAAAATCCCCCCCCCACTGGAAAGAAATCCACCTCCCCCCCGGGGATATTTTTGGGGGGGGGGGGATCCCCTATATAGGGGGTGGGGGGTCCCCCTCCTCTTTTTTGGGGGGCATTTTTGGCCAAAATTGGGGGGTTTAAGGTGATTTCAAGGTTTTTCCCCTCTAAAAATACAGGGGGGTGAATTAAAGGGGGGGGGGAAGGATCTGCAGGGATCTAGTGCAGATTTGCAGGGATCTGATGGGGATTTGCAAGGATCCCGCCTGGATTTGCAAGGATCCCGCCTGGATTTGCAGGGATCTGGGATGGATTTGCAGGGATCCAGCCTGGATTTGCAGGGATCCAGTCTGGATCTGCAGGGATCCGGCCTGGATTTGCAGGGATCCAGCCTGGATCTGCAGGGATCCAGGGTGGGTTTGCAGGGACCTGGTGTGGATCTGCAAGGGTGAAGCATGGGTTTGCAAGGATCCAGGCTGGATTTGCAAAGGATGCATGGCTGGTTGGCAAGGATCTGGTGTGGATTTGCAAGGATCCAGCCTGGATTAGCGAGGATCTGGTGTGGTTTTGCAAGGATCCAGTGCAGATTTGCAAGGATGCATGGCCAGTTTGCAAGGATCTGGCGTGGATTTGAAAGGATCCAGCCTGGTTTTGCAAGGATCCAGCCTGGATTAGCAAGGATCCAGGCTGGATTAGCAGGGATCCAGGCTGGATTTGCAAGGATCCAGCTGGATCTGCCATGGTGCGCAGCAGGAGGCTGACACAGCCCTGCAAGGCCCGAGCTGGGAGGCGGCGCTGGGGGTTTCCGGGGGCACGATGGGGCCTGGCAGGGATCCAGTGCGGATCTGCAGGGATGGGGTGGGGCCCTGCAAGGATCCAGGCCCGATTTACAAGGATGCAATGCAGGTTTGCAAGGATCCAGCCTGGATTTGCAGGGATCCAATGCCGATTTGCATGGGTGCAATGCGGAGTTGCAAGGATCCAGCTCAGATTAGCAGGGATCCAGTCCCGATTTGCAGGGATCCAGCCTGGATTTGCAAGGTTGCAATGCAGATTGGCAAGGATCCAGCCCAGATCTGCAGGGATCCAGCTGGGATTTGCAAGGATCCAGCTCGGATTAGCAGAGATCAAGTGCAGATCTGCAAGGATCCAGCCCAGATTTGCAGGGATCCAACACAGATTTGCAGGGATGCAATGCAGATTTGCAGGGATCTGCTTTGGGTTCACAGGGATCCAGCCTGGATTTGCAAGGATCCATTGCAAATTTGCAAGGGTGCACTGTACTTTTGCAAGGATCCATCTCGATTTTTCCAAGGATCCAGCCCGGATTAGCAAGGATCCAGCCTGGATTCCAATGGATTCAACACAGATCTGCATGGCTGCAATGCAGATTTGCAAGAATCCACCTTGGATTTGCAGGGATCCAGCCTGGATTTCCAAAGATCCAGCCCAGATTAGCAAGGATCCATCTTGGTTTTGAAAGGATCCAGCCTGGATTTGCAAGGATGGGGTGCAGATTTGCATGGGTGCAATGCAGATTTGCAGGGATCCAGCCTGGATTCGGAGGGATCCAGCCTGGATTTGCAAGGCTCCAGCTGGGATTTGCAAGGATCCAGCTCAGATGAGCAAGGATCCAGCCTGGATTTGCAGGGATCCAACCTGGATTTTCAAGGATCCATCTTGGATTCACAGGGATCCAGCCTGAGATTTGCAAGCATTGGGTGCAGATCTACAAGGATCCAGCCTGGATCCACAGGGATCCAGCCTGGGTTAGCAAGGATCCACTGCAGATCCACACGGATCCAGCCTGGATCCACAGGGATCCATCTTGGATTAGCAAGGATTGGGTGCAGATTTGCAAGGATCCAGCCTGGATTCACAGGGATCCAGCCTGGATTTGCAGGGATCCAGCCCGGATTAGCAAGGACCCAGCCCGGATTAGCAAGGATCCACTGTGGATCTGCAAGGATCCAGCCCGGATTAGCAAGGACCCAGCCCGGATTAGCAAGGATACACTGCAGATCTGCAAGGACCCAGCCCGGATTAGCAAGGATCCACTGCGGATCTGCAAGGATCCAGCCCGGATTAGCAAGGACCCAGCCCGGATTAGCAAGGATCCAGCCCGGATTAGCAAGGACCCAGCCCGGATTAGCAAGGATACACTGCAGATCTGCAAGGACCCAGCCCGGATTAGCAAGGATCCACTGCGGATCTGCAAGGATCCAGCCCGGATTAGCAAGGACCCAGCCCGGATTAGCAAGGATCCAGCCCGGATTAGCAAGGACCCAGCCCGGATTAGCAAGGATACACTGCAGATCTGCAAGGATCCAGCCCGGATTTGCAAGGATCCAGCCCGGATTAGCAAGGACCCAGCCCGGATTAGCAAGGATCGAGTGCAGATCCGCACGGATCCCTGTTAATCGCCGGATTAACACCCAACCCCCCCCGCCTCCCCTTCTCCCCAGCTCGCAGTGGGGTGCGTATGTGCGGGTGGGGGGTGGGGGTGCCTTTTTGGGGGGGGGGTGGGGGTTGGGGGGGGGGGGGATGGGATCTCCCCGATCACCCCGATTCGAAGCCGCATTTCCGGAGCGTTCGGCAGCCGCCGGCGGCTGCGAGTTTCCGGCGGGGGCGGTTTAACGAGGGGGGGGGATGGAGGGGGGGGGGCGGACCCTTTCCCCACCCCCCGCCACGGGATCGGCTGGTTTCGGATCGTTTCCGCTCACCGAACGGAGAGGGGGGTGGGGGTGGAGGGGGGGGGTGTTTCCTCTTTTGGGGGGAGGAGGAGGCAGGGAGGAGGGTTTTGGGGGGGTCTAAGGGAGAGGGGAAGAAGATTTGGGGGGTCTAAGGGAGAGGGGGGGATTTGGGTGGAAAAGGGGAGTTTTGGGGTGTCTAAGAGAGGGGGAAGGGGGTTTTGGGGGGTCTAAGGGAGAGGGGAGGGGGTTTTGGGGTGTCTAAGAGAGGGGGAAGGGGGTTTTGGGGGGTCTAAGGGAGAGGGGAGGGGGTTTTGGGGTGTCTAAGAGAGGGGGAAGGGGGTTTTGGGGGGTCTAAGGGAGAGGGGAGGGGGTTTTGGGGTGTCTAAGAGAGGGGGAAGGGGGTTTTGGGGGGTCTAAGGGAGAGGGGAGGGTTTGGGGGTGTCTAAGAGAGGGGAAGGGGGTTTTGGGGGGTCTAAGGGAGAGGGGAGGGGGTTTTGGGGTGTCTAAGAGAGGGGGAAGGGGGTTTTGGGGGGTCTAAGGGAGAGGGGAGGGGGTTTTGGGGTGTCTAAGAGAGGGGGAAGGGGGTTTTGGGGGGTCTAAGGGAGAGGGGAAGGGGGTTTTGGGGTGTCTAAGAGAGGGGGAAGGGGGTTTTGGGGGGTCTAAGGGAGAGGGGAGGGGGTTTGGGGGTGAAAACGGGGGGGTTGGGGTGAAAAGGGAGAGGGGAAGGGGTTTTTGGGGGGGTCTGAGGGAGAGGGGAGGGGGATTTGGGTGGAAAAGGGGGTTTTGGGGGGTCTAAGGGAGAGGGAAGAGGATTTGGGGGGTCTAAGGGAGAAGGGAGGGGGTTTTGGGGGGTCTAAGGGAGAGGGGAGGGGATTTTGGGGTGAAAAGGGGGATTTTGGGGGGTCTAAGGGAGGAGAAAGGGGGTTTTGGGGTGTCTAAGGGAGAGGGGAAGAGGATTTGGGGGGTCTAAGGGAGAGGGGAGGGGGATTTGGGTGGAAAAGGGGGGATTTGGTGGGTCTAAGGGAGGAGAAAGGGGTTTTGGGGTGTCTAAGGGAGAGGGGAGGGGGTTTTGGGGTGTCTAAGAGAGGGGGAAGGGGGTTTTGGGGGGTCTAAGGGAGAGGGGAGGGGGTTTTGGGGTGTCTAAGAGAGGGGGAAGGGGGTTTTGGGGGGTCTAAGGGAGAGGGGAGGGGGTTTTGGGGTGTCTAAGAGAGGGGGAAGGGGGTTTTGGGGGGTCTAAGGGAGAGGGGAGGGGGTTTGGGGGTGAAAACGGGGGGGGGGGTTGGGGTGAAAAGGGAGAGGGGAAGGGGTTTTTGGGGGGGTCTGAGGGAGAGGGGAGGGGGGTTTGGGTGGAAAAGGGGGGTTTTGGGGGGTCTAAGGGAGGAGAAAGGGGGTTTTGGGGTGTCTAAGGGAGAGGGGAAGAGGATTTGGGGGGTCTAAGGGAGAGGGGAGGGGGGATTTGGGTGGAAAAGGGGGTTTTGGGGGGTCTAAGGGAGGAGAAAGGGGTTTTGGGGTGTCTAAGGGAGAGGGGAGGGTGTTTTGGGGTGTCTAAGAGAGGGGGAAGGGGGTTTTGGGGGGTCTAAGGGAGAGGGGAGGGTGTTTTGGGGTGTCTAAGAGAGGGGGAAGGGGGTTTTGGGGGGTCTAAGGGAGAGGGGAGGGGGTTTGGGGGGTGTGTCTAAGAGAGGGGGAAGGGGGTTTTGGGGGGTCTAAGGGGAGAGGGGAGGGGGTTTGGGGGTGAAAACGGGGGGGGTTGGGGTGAAAAGGGAGAGGGGAAGGGGTTTTTGGGGGGGTCTGAGGGAGAGGGGAGGGGGTTTGGGTGGAAAAGGGGGTTTTGGGGGGTCTAAGGGAGAGGGGAAGAGGATTTGGGGGGTCTAAGGGAGAAGGGAGGGGGTTTTGGGGGGTCTAAGGGAGAGGGAGGGGATTTTGGGGTGAAAAGGGGGATTTTGGGGGGTCTAAGGGAGGAGAAAGGGGGTTTTGGGGTGTCTAAGGGAGAGGGGAAGAGGATTTGGGGGGTCTAAGGGAGAGGGGAGGGGGATTTGGGTGGAAAAGGGGGGATTTGGTGGGTCTAAGGGAGGAGAAAGGGGTTTTGGGGTGTCTAAGGGAGAGGGGAGGGGGTTTTGGGGTGTCTAAGAGAGGGGGAAGGGGGTTTTGGGGGGTCTAAGGGAGAGGGGAGGGGGTTTTGGGGTGTCTAAGAGAGGGGGAAGGGGGTTTTGGGGGGTCTAAGGGAGAGGGGAGGGGGTTTGGGGGTGTCTAAGAGAGGGGAAGGGGGTTTTGGGGGGGTCTAAGGGAGAGGGGAGGGGGTTTGGGGGTGAAAACGGGGGGGTTGGGGTGAAAAGGGAGAGGGGAAGGGGTTTTTGGGGAGGTCTGAGGGAGAGGGGAGGGGGGTTTGGGTGGAAAAGGGGGTTTTGGGGGGTCTAAGGGAGAGGGGAAGGGGTTTTTGGGGGGGTCTAAGGGAGAAGGGAGGGGGTTTTGGGGGGTCTAAGGGAGAGGGGAGGGGATTTTGGGGTGAAAAGGGGGATTTTGGGGGGTCTAAGGGAGGAGAAAGGGGGTTTTGGGGTGTCTAAGGGAGAGGGGAAGAGGATTTGGGGGGTCTAAGGGAGAGGGGAGGGGGGATTTGGGTGGAAAAGGGGGGTTTTGGGGGGTCTAAGGGAGGAGAAAGGGGTTTTGGGGTGTCTAAGGGAGAGGGGAGGGGGTTTTGGGGTGTCTAAGAGAGGGGGAAGGGGGTTTTGGGGGGTCTAAGGGAGAGGGGAGGGGGTTTTGGGGTGTCTAAGAGAGGGGGAAGGGGGTTTTGGGGGGGTCTAAGGGAGAGGGGAGGGGGTTTGGGGGTGAAAACGGGGGGTGGTTGGGGTGAAAAGGGAGAGGGGAAGGGGTTTTGGGGGGGTCTGAGGGAGAGGGGAGGGGGGTTTGGGTGGAAAAGGGGGTTTTGGGGGGTCTAAGGGAGAGGGGAAGGGGTTTTGGGGGGGTCTAAGGGAGAAGGGAGGGGGTTTTGGGGCGTCTAAGGGAGAGGGGAGGGGATTTTGGGGTGAAAAGGGGGATTTTGGGGGGTCTAAGGGAGGAGAAAGGGGGTTTTGGGGTGTCTAAGGGAGAGGGGAAGAGGATTTGGGGGGTCTAAGGGAGAGGGGAGGGGGGATTTGGGTGGAAAAGGGGGGTTTTGGGGGGTCTAAGGGAGGAGAAAGGGGTTTTGGGGTGTCTAAGGGAGAGGGGAGGGGGTTTGGGGGTGTCTAAGAGAGGGGGAAGGGGGTTTTGGGGGGTCTAAGGGAGAGGGGAGGGGGTTTTGGGGTGTCTAAGAGAGGGGGAAGGGGGTTTTGGGGGGTCTAAGGGAGAGGGGAGGGGGTTTGGGGGTGTCTAAGAGAGGGGGAAGGTGGTTTTGGGGGGTCTAAGGGAGAGGGGAGGAGGTTTTGGGGTGCAAAGGGGGGATTTTTGGGGTGAAAAAGGGGGTTTTGGGGTGCAGGGAGGGGGAGGAGCTAGGAGACACCCCCCACCCCTCCACCCCCCTTAAAATCCCAACCAGGGGGACCCTCCCCTTCCCCCCCCCCCCCAAAACCCACCTGTTCCCGGGGTGCCGGGGCAGAGTTGGGGGTCCCGGGGGGTGTCCCCCCCAGCGCCCAGGATGCGGAGAAGGTGATGTGCCTGTCCCGGGGTTGGGGGGGGGACACGGGGTGGGGTGTCTGTGTCCTGGGGGGGGGGCACAGGGGTTGGGGGGGATCTGTGTCCTGGGGGGGGGGGCACAGGGGGTTTGGGGGGGTCTGTGCCCTGGGGGAGGGGGGCACAGGGGGTTTGGGGGGGGTCTGTGTCCTGGGGGGGGGGCACAGGGGTTGGGGGGGATCTGTGTCCTGAGGGGGGCACAGGGGTTGGGGGGGTCTGTGTCCTGGGGAGGGGGGCACAGGGGTTGGGGGGGGGGTCTGTGTCCTGGGGGAGGGGGCACAGGGGGTTTGGGGGAGGTCTGTGTCCTGAGGGGGGCACAGGGGTGGGGGGGGGTCTGTGTCCTGGGGGAGGGGGCACAGGGGGTTTGGGGGGGGTCTGTGTCCTGGGGGAGGGGGCACAGGGGTTGGGGGGGGTCTGTGTCCTGGGGAGGGGGCACAGGGGGTTTGGGGGCGGTCTGTGTCCTGGGGGGGGGGGCACAGGGGTTGGGGGGGTCTGTGCCCTGGGGGAGGGGGGCACAGGGGGTTTGGGGGGGTCTGTGTCCTGGGGGGGGGGGGCACAGGGGGTTTGGGGGGGGTCTGTGTCCTGGGGGGGGGGCACAGGGGTTAGGGGGGATCTGTGTCCTGGGGGAGGGGGGCACAGGGGGTTTGGGGGGGTCTGTGTCCTGGGGGAGGGGGGCACAGGGGGTTTGGGGGGGTCTGTGTCCTGAGGGGGGCACAGGGGTGGGGGGGTCTGTGTCCTGGGGGAGGGGGCACAGGGGGTTTGGGGGGGTCTGTGTCCTGGGGGAGGGGGGCACAGGGGGTTTGGGGGGGGTCTGTGTCCTGGGGGAGGGGGCACAGGGGGGTTTGGGGGGGGGGTCTGTGTCCTGAGGGGGGGCACAGGGGTGGGGGGGGGTCTGTGTCCTGAGGGGGGGCACAGGGGGTGGGGGGGGTCTGTGTCCTGGGGGAGGGGGCACAGGGGGTTTGGGGGGGTCTGTGTCCTGGGGGAGGGGGGCACAGGGGGTTTGGGGGGGGTCTGTGTCCTGGGGGAGGGGGGCACAGGGGGTTTGGGGAGGGGGATGGTGGTGTGGGGGTGTCCCTGTGCCCCCCCCCCCCAATTAAACCCTGTTGTTCTCCTGAGTCAGGGTGTTTCTCCCCCCACCCCCCACCCCCCTCCCAACCTGGGGGGGGTCCTGTGGTCACAAGGGTGTATTTTTGGGGTGTAAATCACCATGTTGGAGTCAATCGACACCCCCCAACCCCCACCCACCCCCTCCAGGTGTCCTGGGGGGGTGGGGGGTGTTTCACCCCTCCCAGGGTGGTACCAGGTACAGCCGCCACCTCCCCACAACCCCTACACCAACTCCCTCCCCGCGTCAGGCGGCCGTGTGTGTTTTTGGGGGTGGGGAAGGGGTGTAGGGGGAGGGGTGTAGAAACAAGGGGGGGGTGTGTATGGGGGGAGGGGTGAGACCTGTTGGTTCATTTTGGGGTGGGGGGTTGTGTGGGGGGTGTGGGGGGTGTGACGCAGCGGTGGTTGTGCGGCTGTGAGCGGCCCCAGCGGGTGTTGCTGGAGGTTTGTCACCCCGCATCCCAAATTGGGGGGGTGACCATGTGGTTGTACCCCCTTGTTTGGTTTTTGGGGGGGGGGGAGGGGAGGTGTAATTATACCCCCCACCCCCGTCACCCCCCTGTGATCAAACACAACAGGCACACAGGAAGAAGCAGGGTCCGGTTGTCCACAAAGTGCGACTGTACAGAGGAGGAACCAGACCCGAACACCCCCCACCGCCTTCCCCCCACAACCCCCCTCCCCCTCCCCCCACTCCCCCCAGATACAACAGTCTGAGTGTAGGGGACACGGTGGGACAGGGGGACACTTGGGGGGAACGCGGTGATCTGACAGGCGGCCAGAACCACACACAACCCGACTCAACAACCCAACCCAACCACCCAACCCAACCCACTCTCACCTCACCGCCTCCAGTTGTGAGCTACAACCCAACCCAACAGCATCAAGCCAAACCACAACCAGGGCTTGGTTGTACCAACAACCGTTCCAGAACCATCCGCCAGCTACAACTGGACGGTGTGCTTGGTACAGGAAGCAACCACCACGTGCTTGTGTTGTGTGCTACAGTCGGCCTGGACTCAACTTGGTGCCGTTGTAGGGCTACAGCGTGACGGCTGCTTGGGATACAACCGCCTGCATCACCCTCCCCTGCCCATCCTGGGGCCTGATCCTGTGTCATTGTCCCTACCACTACCACGTCGGGTCAACACCACCGCCTACAGCAGGTTGACGGGGGGGTGGGAGGTTGGTTGCTACCCCAACCTCCGGTTGTGCGCAACAACAGCACGTGGGGCTATTGGGGGAGGCAGCAGGAGGGTGTGGGGGACACACCACACCACACACACACACACACGTCACGTGGGGTGTAGCAGGGATGGAGGAGGAGACAGTGGGACTGTCCGACTGTGCGCTACAACTGGAGCGGGAAAGGAGATGGGGTGGCTGTTGGGGACGACTGTAGGGGGACTGTTGGGGACGACTGGGAGGCGGGACGGCTGTTGGGGACGACTGTAGGGGAGACGCAGCGGCTGTTGGGGACGACTGTAGGGGAGGCGGGACGGCTGTTGGGGGGAGCAAAGTTGTGTGTGTGGGGGGTGTGTTTTCCACGTCATTAACTCAGCCCTCATTAACACCTCACCTCCCCCATTCATTAAGACCCCCTTCTCCTCCCCTCCCCTCCCCCAATATTCCCCCTGACAACAGTCAGAGAGGTGGGTGACACCCCCTGTGCGCCCCCCACCCCCACCCCTTTGCTGGCCCAAAGCCAGGGTTAAGATAACGAGCATCATTAGAAAACTAATTAATTAATAAGGCGAGGAGGCCACGCCCCCTTCACCTAGTCCCCGCCCCCCACTCCCCCCCCCCCGCTTAGCTCCACCCCCTGGGGGGAGGGGTCACTTGTAGAGGAGATGGACGCGGCTCCCGTCACAGTTCCCCCGGCCCAGCTTGTCCGCCTGTTCCGACACCAGGCAGCGGACCAGGGGGAGGTTGGGTTGGTAGAAGGGGGCCGGGGGGTTGGGGGTAGAGGAGGAGGAGGAGCTTAACCCCGGTCCGAAATGGTTGTCAGCTTCCCGGGAAGGGTTGGACGACTGTCGGCGGGACCGGAGTTGTTGGCGGTCTTGGAGTTGTTGGCGGAGCTCGGAGACGCGTTCCTCCTTCTGGAGGGTGACAAATTTGGGGGGGGAAGGGTGTTGTTGGGTCAGGTAACACCCCACTGTCCTTTACGGGTGTTGTCACCCCCAACACACACACACCCCTCCTATGTCATCCCCCACGTTGGGGTGTTGGTGGCCTAAAGGTGATCCACTGCTGTCGGGGGTGAGTAGAACATGGTGAAGCTACAACCGCCAAGCTACAACCGTGAAGCTACAACCCACCTCCATGGGGTGTCCACACGCCCCCCCACCCCCTCCTATGTCACCCCCACGTTGGGGTGTTGGTGGCCTAAGGTGATCCACGCTATCAGGGGGGTAGAACATGGTGAAGCTACAACCGCCAAGCTACAACCACCAAGCTACAACTGCCAAGCTACAACCCACCTCCACGGGGTGTCCACACGCCCCCCACCCCTCCTATGTCACCCCCACGTTGGGGGGTTGACAGCCTAAAGGTGATCCACCGCTGTCGGGGGTGAGTAGAACACGGTGAAGCTACAACCGCCAAGCTACAACCACCAAGCTACAACCCACCTCCATGGAGGCTACACACCCCCACCTCCCCATCGGGGTGTTGGAGGGAGTAGAACAGGGAAGCACACCGCTACAACCCGCTACAACCCACTCACGGTGTCCACACCCCTCCCCTCCTATGTCACCCCCACGTTGGGGTGTTGGGGGTGAGTAGAACATGGTGAAGCTACAACCGCCAAGCTACAACCACCAAGCTACAACCACCAAGCTACAACCCACCTCCACGGGGTGTCCACACGCCCCCTCCCCCTCCTATGTCACCCCCACGTTGGGGTGTTGGGGGTGAGTAGAACATGGTGAAGCTACAACCGCCAAGCTACAACCACCAAGCTACAACCGCCAAGCTACAACCCACCTCCACGGGGTGTCCACGCCCCCCACCTCTCCTATGTCACCCCCATGTTGGGGTGTTGGGGGTGGGTAGAACACGGTGAAGCTACAACCGCCAAACTACAACCGCCAAGCTACAACCGCCAAACTACAACCCACCACCACGGGGTGTCCACACACACACCCCCCACCTCAGCAATGATCTTCTCCAGCTCCCGGTTCTCCTTCTCCAACAGGCGCGACTTCTCCTCCTCGTTGTTGTTGGTGGACGACCCCGTCTTCATGGTGTCCTGCTGCTCCGACTGCCACTCACCCCGGGTGATGAGGCGCCGCATCTGGGTGACAACAACCCCCCACCACCCCCCCGGTTGTTAACACCACCCCTTCCCTAGGCAACACCCTCACCCGACTGTACCCTCACAACCTCCAACCACACACACACACAGAATTGTCAACACCCCTCCTTCCTGAGGCAACACCTTCACCTGACTGTCCCCTCACACCCTCCAACTACACCCTCCCTGGTTGTCAACACTGTCTCTTCCTGAGGCAACACCCTCACCTGACTGTCCCCTCACACCCTCCAACCATACACCCCCTGGTTGTCAACACCCCTCCTTCCTGAGGCAACACCTTCACCTGACTGTCCCCTTACACCCTCCAACCACACCTCCCCCCGGTTGTCAACACTGCCCCTTCCTGAGGCAACACCCTCACCCGACTGTCCCCAACAACCACCATGGCAAACACCATGACCCAACAGCAGAAGACACCCCTGCAGCGGTACAGGCGACACCTCGACCCAATGACAGGTAGAACAACCATCCCCACCCCCCCCCAAAAAGTAACACCCTGACCCCCCACCACCACCCCAAAAGTAACACCCTGACACACCCCCCCCCAAAGTAACACCCTGACCCCCCGAACCCCCAAAGTAACACCCTGACCACCCCCAAAAGTAACACCCTGACCCCACCACCCCAAAAAAGTAACACCCTGACCCCCTCCACCCTCAAAAGTAACACCTTGACCCCCCCACCCCCAAAAGTAACCCCCTGACCCCCCCAAAGGTAACACCCTGACCCCCCCCACCCCCAAAATTAACCCCCTGACCCCCCCAAAGGTAACACCCTGACCCCCCCACCCCCAAAAGTAACCCCCTGACCCCTCCCCGTGGGTACCTTGGGCACGAAGAGTACAACCAGCGTGATGTAGGAGGAGAAGACAACAGCCAGCGAGGCGAAGGCGAAGGCGGCGTCCTGCTGACTGCTGAGGATCATGGTGACTGGGGCGGTGATCAGGCAGAGGACCTGGGGAGGGGGAGGGAGGGGAGGGGGAGGGGAGGGGAGAGGGGAGGGGGAAGGAGGGGAAGGGGGAGAGGAAGGGGGAGGGGGGTAGGATAAGGGGAGGGGGACGGAGGGGAAGGGGGAGGGGAAGGGGGAGAGGGAGAGGCAAGGGGGAGAGGGAGGGGAAGGGGAAGGAGAAGGAGAGGGAGGGGAAGAGGGAAGAGGAGGAGGAGAGGGAGGGGGAGGGGGAGGAGGGAGGGGGAGGGAGGGGGAGGAGGAGAGGGGGAGAGGGGAAGGGAAGGGGGAGAGGGGAGAGGGAGGGGGAGGGGAAGGGGGAGGATAAGGGGAGGGGAAGGGGAAGAGGAAAAGGAAGAGGGAGAGGAAAGGGGGAGGGGAAGAGGGAGGGGGAGGAGGAGAGGGAGGAGGAAGAGGAAGGAGGAGAGGAAGGGGGAGGGGAAGAGGGAGAGGAAGAGGAGGAGGAAGAGGGAGCGGGGAGAGGAAGAGGAAGAGGGAAGGGGAGAGGGAGAGGAAGGAGGAAGAGGAAGGGGGAGAGGGAGAGGAAAGGGGGAGAGGAAGAGGAGGAGGAAGAGGGAGAGGGGAGAGGAAGAGGAAGGGGGAGAGGGAGAGGGAGGGGGAGAGGGAGGGGAAAGGGGAAGGGGAAGGCGAAGAGGGAGGGAAAGGGGGAGGGGGAGGAGGAGAGGGAGAGGGAGGGGAAGGGGAGAGGGAGAGGAAGAGGGAGAGGGAGAAGGAGAGGAAGGGGAAGAGGAAGAAGAAGAGGAAGAAGAAGGGTTATTTTTTGTGCTGGGGGATGTGAGGGAAAGATGGGGGGGGGGGAGGGGATGTACACCCCCCCTAACCCCCCTCCCCCCTCCCCCCGCCCCTCCCCCTCACCGCCACGTTGTAGATGGCCATGCCCACGGCCCGGTGGTCGTTGATCCTCTCGGTGGAGACGCTCTTGGTCTCGTAGGCCAGGAAGATCCCCAGGAGCAGCAGGAGCCCCTTCAGCCCGTAGAAGATCCCTGGGGGGGAGGGGGGACAAGCACGGGGCGGATGTGGACACAGGCACTTCCTCTTCCACTTCCCCTTCCTCTTCCTCTTCCCCTTCCTCTCCCTCTTCTCCTTCTTCTCCCTCTTCCTCTTCCACTTCCCCTTCCTCTTCCAATTCCCCTTCCTCTCCCACTTCCCCTTCCTCTTCCTCTTCCCCTTCCACTTCCTCTCCCTCTTCCACTTCCATTTCCTCTTCCACTTCCCCTTCCTCTCCCTCTTCCTCTTCCCCTTCCTCTTCCTCTCCCTCTTCCTCTTCCTCTTCCCCTTCCTGTCCCTCTTCTCCTTCCTCTCCCTCTTCTCCTTCCTCTTCCTCTCCCTCTCCCACTTCTCCTTCCTCTTCCTCTTCCACTTCCCCTACCTCTCCCTCTTCGCCTTCCTCTTCCTCTTCCCCTTCCTCTTCCCCTTCCTCTTCCTCTTCCACTTCCCCTTCCTCTTCTTCTTCCTCTCCCTCTCCCTCTTTCCCTCCCTCTCCCCCTTCTTCTTCCTCTTCCTCTTCCCCTTCCTCTTCCCCTTCCTCTTCCTCTTCCACTTCCCCTTCCTCTTCCTCTTCCACTTCCCCTTCCTCTTCCTCTTCCTCTTTCCCTCCCTCTCCCCCTTCTTCTTCCTCTCCCTCTTCTCCTTTCTCTTCCTCTCCCTCTTCCACTTCTCCTTCCTCTTCATCACCCTCTTCCTCTCCCTCTCTCCCTCCCTCTCCCCTTCTTCCTCTTCCTCTTCCCCTTCCCCTTCCCCTTCCCTCTCCCTCTCCCCTTCCTCTTCCCCTTCCTCTCCCCCTCCCACTCCCCTTCCTCTCCCCCTTCCTCTACCTCCTCCTCTTCCTCTTCCCCTTCCTCTTCCACTTCTCCTTCCTCTCCCTCTCCCTGTCCCTCTCCCCCTTCCTCTTCCTCCTCCTCCACTTCTCCTTCCTCTCTCCCTTCCTCTTCCTCTTCGCCTTCCTCTTCCTCTTCCACTTCTCCTTCCTCTTCCCCTTTCCTCTTCCTCTTCCACTTCCCCTCCCTCTCCCCCTTCTTCCTCCTCTTCCTCTTCCTCTTCCTCCTCTTCCACTTCTCCTTCCTCTTCCTCTCCCCCTTCCTCTCCCTCCTCCTCTTCCACTTCTCCTTCCTCTCCCTCTCCCTCTCTCTGTCCCTCTCCCCCTTCCTCTTCCTCCACTTCTCCTTCCTCTCCCCCTTTCCTCCCCCCTCCCTCTCCCCCTTCCTCTTCCTCTTCCTGGATGGCCCCCCCAACCTCCCCCCACCCCACTAACCCCCTCCAACCCCCCCACCCCCACCCCAACACCACCCCCACCCCCCCAGCCCCCCACCGAGCCAGGTGTTCATCTTGGTGGAGCTGCAGTGCTCCAGCTGGGGCAGGATGGAGACGTCGGTGTCGGTCTTGGGCTCCTCCTTGGTGAACTCCTGGGGGGGGGATGAGGGGGATGGGGGGAGATGGAGGAGGTGGGGGGAGGGGGAGATGGGGGAGATGGAGGAGGAGGGGGTGGGGGAGGTGTAGGGGGGAGGTGGAGGAGGTGGGGGAGGGGGAGATGGGAGAGATGGGGGGAGATGGAGGAGGTGGTGGGGGGAGATGGAGGAGGTGGGGGGAGGGAGGGAGATGGAGGGGGGAGATGGAGGAAGTGGGGGAGGTGTGGGGGGAGGTGTGGGGGAGATAGAGGTGGTGGTGGGGGAGATGGAGGGGAGATGGAGGAGGTGGGGGGAGGTGGGGAGCGGGTGTGGGGGAGATGGAGGAGGTGGTGGGGGAGATGGAGGGGGGAGGAGGGTGGTGGGGGAGATGGAGGAGGTGGTGGTGGCAGGGGGAGATGGAGGAGGAAGTGGTGGGGAGATGGAGGGGGTGGGGGAGATGGGGGGGAGATGGAGGAGGTGGGGGGGAGAGATGGAGGTGGAGGCGAGGTGGTGGGGGAGGGTGGAAGAAGTGGGGGGGAGATGGAGGAGGTGGGGGGAGGGAGGGAGATGGAGGGGGAGATGGAGGAGGTGGGGGGGAGGTGTGGGGGGCGAGGTGTGGGGGGGAGATAGAGGTGGTGGTGGGGGGAGATGGAGGGGGGAGATGGAGGAGGTGGGGGGGAGATGGAGGAGGTGGTGGGGGGAGATGGAGGGGGGAGATGGAGGAGGTGGGGGGAGGTGTGGGGGGCGAGGTGTGGGGGGAGATAGAGGTGGTGGTGGGGGGAGATGGAGGGGGGAGATGGAGGAGGTGGGGGGGAGATGGAGGAGGTGGTGGTGGCAGGGGGAGATGGAGGAGGAAGTGGTGGGGAGATGGAGGGGGTGGGGGAGATGGGGGGGAGATGGAGGAGGTGGGGGGAGAGATGGAGGTGGAGGCGAGGTGGTGGGGGAGGGTGGAAGAAGTGGGGGGGAGATGGAGGAGGTGGTGGGGAGATGGAGGTGGGGGGAGGGGGGAGATGGAGGAGGTGGGGGAGATGGAGAAGGTGGGGGGAGATGGAGGAGGTAGGGGGGAGATGGAGGAGGTAGGGGGTGGGGGAGGTGTAGGGGGGAGATGGAGGTGGTGGTGGGGAGATGGGGGGGAGATGGAGGACGGGGGGAGATGGAGGAGGAGGTGGGGGAAGGGGGAGATGTAGGGGGGAGATGGAGGAGGTGGGGGGAGGGGGAGATGGAGGGGGGAGATGGAGGAGGTGGGGGGAGGTGTGTGGGGGGAGATGTGGGGGGGAGATAGAGGGGGGGATGGGGGGGAGATGGAGGGGGGAGATGGAGGAGGTGGTGGGGGAGGGTGGAGGAGGTGGGGGGGAGATGGAGGAGGTGGGGGGAAGGGGGGAGGGAGATGGAGGAGGTGGTGGTGGGGGGATGGAGGAGGTGGGGGGAGGGGGGAGATGGAGGGGAGGAGATGGAGGAGGTGGGGGGGAGATGGGGGAGGTGGGGGGGAGATGGAGGTAGGGGGAGGGGGAGAAGGAGGAGATGGGGGAGGAGACACCCCCCACCCCCTCCAAACCCCCCCACCTCCTCCATCTCCCCCCCCCAGCAGCACCCTTCACCCCCCCCCCCAAAAAACACCCCCCCCCACCCCCCCCCCCCCCCCCCCTCAGCAGCACCCCAACAGCGTGAGCACCCTTCACCCCCCTCACCCCCCTTTCCCCCCCCCCCCATTGGCACCCAGACAGGGTGAGCACCCTTCACACCCCCCTCCCCCCAAAACACCCCCCCCACCCCCCCTTCAGCAGCACCCCAACAGCGTGAGCACCCTTCACCCCCTCCCCAAAACATTCCCCCCCCCAACCCCCCTCCCCCCTCAGCATGAGCACCCCTCACACCCCCCTCCCCCCAAAAAAGACACCCCCCCTCACCCCCCTCACCCCCCTCAGCAGCACCCCAACAGCGTGAGCACCCTTCACCCCCCTCACCCCCCTTTTCCCCCCCCCATTGGCACCCAGACAGGGTGAGCACCCTTCACACCCCCCAACCCCCCCCCCAAAAACACCCCCCCCCCCCCCCCCCCCCAACCCCCCTCCCCAACCCCCCTCCCCCCACCTCGATGGTGCGGTGCAGGGGGTCCACGATCTGCCAGATGATCAAGGTGACCACGTCCAGCCCCACCAACAGCCCCACGGTGGCGTACAGCTTCCAGGGCTCCAAGGTCTGGGGAGGGGTGTTGTGGGGGTGACAACACCACGTCACACCCCTCTGACGGGTGTACCTACACCCCTACAGCACACCCTCCCCCTCACCTTCCTCTTCTCCTCCTTCTTGGGGAAGACGGTGTGGACCCACCAGGGGTGTGTGGGGGTGACAACACCACCTCACACCCCTCTGATGGGTGTACCTACACCCCTACAACACCCCTACAACACACACCCCCCTCACCTTCCTCTTCTCCTCCTCCTTAGTGAAGACACTGTGGACCCACCAGGGGTGTACGAGGGGACAACCCCACCTCACACCCCTCTGCCGGGTGTACCTACACCCCTACAACCCCCTCCAGCCCTCACAACCCCCCTCCCTCACCTTCCTCTTCTCCTTCTTGTCCTCCTTCTTGGTGAAGACGGTGTGGACCCACCAGGGGTGTGTGGGGGTGACAACACCGCCTCACACCCCTCTGATGGGTGTACCTACACCCCTACAACCCCCCTACAACACACCCCCCCCTCACCTTCCTCTTCTCCTACTTCTTGGTGAAGACGCTGTGGACCCACCAGGGGTGTGTGGGGGTGACAACA
Organism: Hypotaenidia okinawae; assembly: GCA_027925045.1. Classification (NCBI taxonomy): domain Eukaryota; kingdom Metazoa; phylum Chordata; class Aves; order Gruiformes; family Rallidae; genus Hypotaenidia; species Hypotaenidia okinawae. The sequence goes on from BSDF01000032.1 coordinate 852,128, forward strand.
CCACGTCACACCCCTCTGCCGGGTGTACCTACACCCCTACAACCCCCCTCCAGCCCTCACAACCCCCTCCCTCACCTTCCTCTTCTCCTTCTTGTCCTCCTTCTTGGTGAAGACGGTGTGGACCCACCAGATCTTGGTGAACATGCTGCCGTAGGCCAGGCTGAACCCCAACCCCAGGAGCCACAGTCGAGCCTGGGGGTAGGAGGTGAGGGGTGTATTCCAGGGGTTGGGAAGAGTTGGTTGTAACCCCCCTCCCCATCCACCTCCACCCACCCCAACCTCCCCCTACCCCGCTTGGAGATCCCCAGCTTGACTCCCAAGCGTCACCCTCCTGGTTGTGTGTCTCCCCCCTCCCCGACTACAACCGGAGCTCCAAGCGGTTGTCCTCCAGCTGTCTCCCAGCTCTACCTGTACCCCTCAAAAGTCCTGGTGACCCCCTCCCTACCCCCTACCTGGCAGACGAAGGGGAAGAGCCCCGGCCCGATGTGGTACCCGTCCAGCCCCAAGGGGAAGACGGCGGCGAGGGCCAGGGTACAACCCACGGCTGTCATGTTGTTCAGGTAGGGCTGTGAGTTCTGGATGTACCTGGGAGAAAGGTTGACAAGGAGGGCGGGGTGTCACCCGGCCACCGCGCTCGGCTACGGGTGTTGGGGGGACAATGTTTCTCTAACCCAACAGGCGGGACAAGGGGAGACAACAGGCTACAGCCCAACACTTGGTGTCACCCGGCCACCGTGCTTAGCTACAGGTAGCACAGGGACAATGTTTCTCTAACCCAACAGGTGGGACAAGGAGAAACCACAGGCTACAGCCCAACGCTTGGTGTCACCCAGCCACCATGCTTGGCTACTGGTGTTGGTGGGACACCGTTCCTCTGACCCAACAGGTATAACAAGGGCTACAATCCAACACTTGTTGTCACCTGAAGTTCCCCCACCTTCCCCCATCCCCCCCATCCTCCACACTCCCCCCATCCCCCACCTCCCCCCACCCCCCTTTCCCCAACCCTCCCCCCATCCCCCCCACCCCCTACCCTCCCCCATCCCCACCTTCCCCCCATCCCCCACACTCCCCCCATCCCCCCCATCCCCCACCTTCCCCCATCTCTCCATCCCCCCTTCCCCCCCAACCCCCCATCCCTTCCATCTCCCCCATCCCCCACCTTCCCCCCATCCCCCATCCCCCCCATCCCCCACCCTCCCCCCATCCCCCCCATCCCCCCTCTCCCCCCATCTCCCCATCCCCCACCTTCCCTCATCCCCCACCCCCTCTATCCCCCACCTTCCCCCCCATCCCCCACACTCCCCCATCCCCCCTCCCCCCTCCACCCCCCATCCCCCTCTCCCCCCATCCCCCCCCCATCCTCCCCATCCCCCATCCCCCACCCCCCATCCCCCCTCCCCCCACCCCCTACCCTCCCCCATCGCCCCATCCCCCCACCCCCTACCCTCCACCCACCCCCTCCCCCACCCCCCTCCATCCCCCACCTTCCCCCACCCCCCACGCTCTCCCCATCCCCCACCTTCCCCCCATCTCCCATCCCCCCCATCCCCCCCATCCCCCATCCCCCTCACCTTCTACCCTCCCCAACCCCCCATCCCACACACTCCCCCCATCCCCCACCTTCCCCCCATCCCCCACCCTTCCCCCATCCCCCACCCCCCATCCTCCCCATCTCCCACCCCTCCATCCCCCATCCCCCCCCTCCATCCCCCACACTCCCCCACATCCCACCCCCTCCCCCACCCCCCTTTCCCCCACCCCCCCCCCCACCCTCCGACTGTTCTTCTAGACCTTACAGACAACTCAACCTCTTTCCCTCCCCCTCCTTCCCCTCCCCCCCCCAAAATAAAGAAAGGGTGGGGGGTGGGGGGGATGGGGGGGATGGGGTGGGGGTGGGGTGGTGGGGGGAGGGTCTGACAGACCGGACGTGCCCGTTGTAGATGTTGAAGGCCAGGCAGACGATGGCCAAGAGGATGCCCAAGGCGGCCAACACCGCGACGGTGACGAACAGCTTCTGGGACAGGAAGCGGAAGGTGGTGATCACCTTGGTGTAGTCGGCTGGGGGGGCACCTCCTGTACATGGGGGGAGGGGGTTACAGAGGTGAGGTGGGGGTTTTTTGGGGAGGGGGGTGGTTAGGGGGGTGTTGCCTGGTGTCCCCCCCCCACCCCTCTCACCGATCCACTTGTCGTTGTTGTACCAGGAGAGGTTGTCCTTGGTGCTGTCGTAGTAGCCAATCTTCTTGTAGACACCTCCTTTTGGGGGGGGGGGAGGGGGTCAGGGTGGGGGGGGTGGGGGGTGGGGGGGGAGGCATGTTTTCCCACCCCCCACCCCAAAAAAAGGGGCGTTGAGGATGGGTTGGAAAGGGGACCTCTGGGTGGGGGGAGGGGGAGGGGAGGGGAGGGGGGGGGGAGAGCCCTCTCTCAAGGATGGAGACCCCCTTGATGATGGAGACCCCTCCACCTCAAGGATGGAGACCCCTCCCCAAAGGATGGAGACCCCCTGATGATGGAGACCCCCCCTCAAGGATGGAGACCCCCTGATGATGGAGACACCCCCCCCCTCAAGGATGAAGACCACCCCCCAAGGATGGAGACCAACCCCCTTGGCCACCAACCCCCATCAAAGGGGTGTTGGACCACCAGCATGGGGGCAGCCACCTCCCCCAACCCCCTCCCAAGCCCCCCACCCCTTCCCAAGCCCCCCACCCCCTCAAGCGCCCCCCCACCTTGGAGCTGCTCGATGAGCGTCCAGGCCATGCGGGAGCCGCTGGCGTCAAAGACGACGTGTCCCTGGGGGGGGTGGGGGAGGTGGTGGAGATGGACCTCAGGAGGAGGGGAGGGGGGGGGGAGGTTTCCTTGGGGAGGGTTTTGGGGGGGAGCTCATGGTGCCCCCCTGCCTTAGAGGCACCCCCTAGAAGGCACCCCCAAGGCCCCCCTGAAGGTGCCCCCAACACCCCCCAACCCCCCTTGAAGACACCCCCAAGGCCCCCCTGAAGGTGCCCCCAACAGCCCCCCAACCCCCCTTGAAGCCACCTCCAACCCCCCTGAAGACACCTCAAACACCCCCCAACCCCCCTGAAGCCACCTCCAACCCCCCTGAAGGTGCCTCCAACCCCCCCAACACCCCTTGAAACACCTCCAAGGCCCCCTGAAGACACCCCCACCCCCTTGAAGGCACCTCCAAAACCCTTGAAGGTGCCCCCAACACCCCCGAGACACCCCAACACCCCCCAACCCCCCCTTGAAGCCACCCCCAACTCCCCTTGAAGACACCTCCAAGGCCCCCCTGAAGGTGCCCCCAACAGCCCCCCAACCCCATCTTGAAGCCACCTCCAGCACCCCCTGAAGACACCCCCAACACCCCCCAACCCCCTTGAAGCCACCTCCAACCTCCCTTGAAGCCACCCCACCACCCCCACCCCCAACTCAACCCCCCCACACACCTTGAAACCCCCCTCCACTCCCCCCTCAATCTGGAGGAGCTTGGGACGTGGAGGAACCTCGCTGTGGGTGGAAGAGGACACGCTCTGGGGGGGGCTGCTAGAGGTCAGGGGGTGTGGGTGAGGTGGGATGGGGTGGGATGTGGTAGGGGGGGTCTCAGCTGCGGCCCACCCACCGAGACACCCTCGAAGGCAGAGGAGTTGAGGGCCCTGTAGATCTCGTCGGTGATGTTCTTGTTGTTGTAGTTGAAGTCCTCCAGGCGCAGGCCCTTCTTCACCAGCTCAGCTGAGGTCTTGTTGAGGGCCAAGGCCAAGGCCCAGATGGCGTCGTAGGCCAGAGGGGCCTCCTGAAACCCCCTGTCTCCTCGGGGTTCTTCCCCAACCTCTTCTGGAGCTTCTCGATGAACTCCTGGGACGTCTGGGGTTGGGGGAGGAGGGGGTGGTGAGGGGGAGGAGGGGGAGGAGGAGAGGGGTTGGGGGAGGAGGGGTGGGATGGGGTGGGGGGAGAAACAGTGATGGAGGCTGTGATGGGGTGGGTGGGATGGAGTTGGACCTTCCTGGGGTCTCATGGGATGGTTGGACCTTCCTGGGGGTCTCATGGGATGGTTGGACCTTTCTGGGAGTCTTGTGGGATGGAGTTGGACCTTGCTGGGGGTCTCCTGGGATGGAGTTGGACCTTGCTGGGGTCTCATGGGATGGTTGGACCTTGTTGGGGGTCTCCTGGGATGGTTGGACCTTGCTGGGGTTTTCATGGGATGGTTGGACCTTGTTGGGGGTCTCATGGGATGGTTGGACCTTGTTGGGGTGGGTGGGATGGAGTTGGACCTTGTTGGGGTCTCATGGGATGGTTGGACCTTGTTGGGGTGGGTGGGATGGTTGGACCTTCCTGGGGTCTCATGGGATGGTTGGACCTTTCTGGGAGTCTTGTGGGATGGAGCTGGACCTTGTTGGGGGGGTCCCTGCCTGGGGGGGTCCCTCCCTCCCCTCCCCTGCCCCGCACCATGTTGGAGATGCTGCGGGTGTTCTCGGGGTTGAGCATGACGATCTCGGTGGTGACGTGTCCCTCCACCGCCTCGGCCATCTCGGCCTCGGTGCAGTTGATGGCCGGGTCCTTGATGCGGAACCAGTTGTCGGCGTACCAGCCAATCAGGAACCAGACGTACTTCTTGCCGTACAGCTTCTCCTTGTAGACCTGTGAGGGTCCAGGGATCCAGAGGGGTGGGCTTAGCTTTCGCCCCACCCTTCCCACCAGCCCTCTGTCCTTCAGTCCATCCATCATCCATCCATCATCCATCCATCATCCATCCATCATCCATCATCCATCCATCCATCCATCATCCATCCCTCCATCCATCATCCATCATCCATCCATCATCCATCATCCATCCATCCATCATCCATCATCCATCATCCATCCATCCATCATCCATCCATCATCCATCCATCCATCCATCATCCATCCATCATCCATCCATCATCCATCCATCCATCATCCATCATCCATCCATCATCCATCCATCCATCCATCCATCATCCATCCATCCATCCATCCATCATCCATCATCCATCCATCATCCATCATCCATCCATCCATCATCCATCATCCATCCATCATCCATCCATCATCCATCCATCATCCATCCATCATCCATCCATCATCCATCCATCCATCATCCATCCATCCATCCATCCATCCATCATCCATCCATCATCCATCCATCATCCATCATCCATCCATCCATCCATCAATCCTTCCCCCATCCATCCATCATCCATCCATCATCTGCTATGTCCCCCCACAACCCCACCCCCCACGGTGCCCCCCCACACCCCTCACCTCACAGAAGACCTTTCGTGCCTCCGTCTCGTAGAAGAGCCCCACGATGATACGGGCGTCCTGGCGCTGTAGGGAAGACAAGTCGCCTCGGGGTGGGACATCTGCTCCCCTTCCCTCCCAGAGGGTCAAGCCCACCCATCCTCATTTGCATTCATTTGCATACAGGTTCTGAGGGAGACCATGGTAGGTCCTGGACATGGTTCTCCATCTCCTGGCTGCAGGAGATGACTCAGATGGTTGGGCATCTTGGGGGGTCTCTACTCCCTTTGGGGTGCAGGATGTGGTTCTACCTGCACCCTGATGGTTGTGGAGTGGGGTGGGTGGAGCTGGGATTGGGTGGGGTTGGGTGGAGTTGAGAGTTGGGTTGGGGGTTGGGTTGTTGGGTTGGGTTGGGTGAGTTGGGTTGGGTTGGGTTGGGTTGGGTTGAGTTGGGTTGGGTTGGGTTGGGTTGAGTTGGGTTGGGTTGGGTTGGGTTGGGGGGTGGGGGTTGGGTTTGGGAGTTGGGGTTGGGTTGGGTTGAGTTGGGGTTGGGTTGGGTTGGAGTTGGGTTGGGTTGGGTTGGGTTGGGTTGGGTTGGGTTGAGTTGGGTTGGGTTGGGTTGGGTTGGGTTGGAGTTGGGTTGAGTTGGGTTGGGTTGGGTTGGGTTGGGTTGAGTTGGGTTGGGTTGGGTTGGGGATGGTTGGGGGTGAGGAGAACCTGATGGGGACAAGGCCACGGGCGAGGGGGACTCACCTTGAGGTTGCGCACGGGCGCGGCGGGGTCGGAGAAGAAGCTTTGGCGGAAGGTGATCTCCAAACCAGCTTCCCTCACCCTCTGGTCCAGGTCATCGAGGGTCTGGCGGTGGGTGGGGGGGTGAGGAGAAGACAAGGGTGGGGTTATCCGGGGAGGTGGGGTGGGATGGGGGTCAGGGTGGGGGGACAGAGAGCGCAGAGTGAGTCTGGGGGATGGCAGCAGGGTTGGAAAGCCACCAAGAGGAGTTGGGTGGTGTGGAGGGGTGGGGATCAAGCTTGGAGGACCTGGGTGTCTCCAGGTCCAGGATGGGCGAGCGAGAGGTCGGGGGGCAGGGTTTGGGGGTGGGGAAGAGGTGGGTTGAGTTGGGTTGGGTTTGGGTGGGGTTAGAGTGGGTTTGGGTGGGGTTTGAGTGGTTTTGGGTGGGGATGGGTGGGGTTGGGGTGGGGTTGGGGTTGGGTTGGGTGGGGTTTGGGGTTGAGATTGGGTGGGTTTGGGTGGGTTTTGGGTGGGGTTGGGTGGGGTTAGGGTGGGTTTGGGTGGGATTTGGGTAGGGTTTGGGTGGTTTTGGGTCATTTTGGGTGGGGTTTGGGTGGGGCTGGGGTTGGGTGGGCTTTGGGTGGGGTATGGGTTGGGTGGGGGACAGTTGGGTTGAGTTTGGGTGGGTTTTAGGTGCTTTTGGGTGGTTTTGGGTGCTTTTGGGTGGGCTTTCGGTGGGGTTTGGGTGGGTTTAGGTGGGCTTGGGTGGGTTGGGTGGGGTTGGGTTGGGTGGGGGTCAGTTGGGCTGGGTTTGGGTGGGGTTTGGGTGGGGCTGGGTTGGGTGGGGGTCAGTTGGGCTGGGTTTGGGTGGGGTTTGGGTGGGGCTGGGTTGGTGGGGTCAGTTGGGCTGGGTTTGGTGGGTCTGGGTGGCTTTCGGTGGGGTTTGGGTGTGGTTGGGTTGGATTGGGTGGGGTTGGGGTTGGGTTGGGTGGGGTTTGGGTGGTTTTGGGTGGGGTTGGGTGGTTTTGAATGGCTTTGGGTGGAGTTGGGTGGGGTTGGGGTTGGGTTGGGTGGGGTTGGGGTTGAGATTGGGTGGGCTTGGATGGTTTTGGGTGGGCTTGGGTTGGGTGGGGTTGGGTGGGTTTTGGTTGGGCTTGGGTGGGTTTGGGTGGGTTTGGGTTGGATTGGGTGGGGTTGGGGTTGGGTTGGGTGGGGTTTGGGTGGTTTTGGGTGGGGTTGGGTGGGTTTTGGTTGGGCTTGGTTGGGCTTCGTTGGTTTTGGGTGGGGTTGGGTGGGTTTTGGGTGGGTTTTGGGTGGGGTTGGGTTGGATTGGGTGGGGTTGGGGCTGAGATTGGGTGGGTTTGGGTGGGTTTTGGGTGGGGTTGGGTTGGATTGGGTGGGTTGGGGCTGGGATTGGGTGGGTTTGGGTGGGTTTTGGTGGGGCTTGGGTGGTTTTGGGTGGGTTCTGGGTGAGTTTGTGGTGGGTTTTGGGTGGGTTTGGGTGGGGGCACCCACTCCCCCCACTTTACCGAGGTGAAGACCTCCGTGGTCTGCTGGATGGTGGCGATCTTGGTCCAGCCCCACTTCTTGAAGAGCTGGACACGGGTGGGGTTGTGCAGGGTGGCCGAGGGGTGGGTGCGGAAGAAGGTGGGGAACCGCTGCCGGTTGGACAGGGCGGGCGAGCTGGACCCGTAGGACAACTGGAAGGGTGGGTTGGGTGTGGGTGGGGGGGGGTCTTTGGGGTCACCCGTGACTCAGTTTCCCCCCAACAAGGACAAGCCAGAAGGTGGCAGCAAGGTGAAGGTTGATGGTTGGGTGGCCAACACCCCCTCCCCGTCACCCCACCACCCTCCTCCCTGAGCCACCCCCCTTCACCACCCAACCTCAACACCCAACCCAACCCAACCCAACGGGCAAGAGGTCTCCAGGGGTGGTGGTGGCACCTCTGCCCACACCTCGGTGTCAACCCGACGTAGTCATGGTGGAGATGGGGGTGGTCATGGCACGGTCATCATGGTGGGAGTGGTCAACCCAACATGGTCATGGTCTCATGGTGGGGGTTCTCAAGCCATTGTGGTCATGGTGGTCAACCCAATGTGGTCATCATGGAGATGGGGGTGGTCAAGCCAATGTGGCCATGGTGGAGATGGGGGTGGTCATGGCATGGTCATCATGATGGGGGTGGTCAACCCAAGGTGGTCATGGTGGTCAACCCAATGTGGCCATGGTGGAGATGGGGGGTGGTCAACCCAACATGGTCATCAAGATGGGGTTGGTCAACCCAACGTGGTCATCATGGAGATGGGGGTGGTCAACCCAATGTGGTCATGGTGGAGATGGTGGTGGTCATGGCATGGTCATCATCATGATGGGGGTGGTCAATCCAACATGGTCATGGTCAAGATGGGGGTTCTCAACCCATTGTGGTCATGGTGGTCAACCCAACATGGTCATCATGATGGGGGTGGTCAACCCAAGGTAGTCATCATGATGGGGGTGGTCATGGCATGAACATCATCAAGATGGGGTTGGTCAACCCAGTGTGGTCATGGTGGAGATGGGGGTGGTCAACCCAACGTGGTCATCATGATGGGGGTGGTCAACCCAACATGGTCATGGCATGGTCATCATGAAGATGGGGGTTCTCAACCCATCGTGGTCATCATGATGGGGGTGGTCATGGCATGGTCATCATCAAGATGGGGGTTGTCAACTCAACGTGGTCATGGTGAAGATGGGGGTGGTCATGGCATGGTCATCATGATGGGGGTGGTCAAGGTGGTCAACCCAACATGGTCATGGCATGGTCATCATGGAGATGGGGGTGGTCAACCCAACAAGGTGGTCATGGTGGTCAACCCAACATGGTCATGGTCAAGATGGGGGTTCTCAACCCATCGTGGTCATGGTGGAGATGGGGGTGATCATAGCATGGTCATCATGATGGGGGTGGTCAACCCAATATGGTCATGGCATGGTCATCATGGAGATGGGGGTGGTCAACCCAAGGTGGTCATGGTGGAGATGGGGTTGGTCAACCCAACATGGTCATCATGATGGGGGTGGTCATGGCATGGTCATCATCAAGATGGGGTTGGTCAACCCAAGGTGGTCATGGTGGAGATGGGGGGTGGTCAACCCAACAAGGTGGTCACGGTGGTCAACCCAACATGGTCATGGCGTGGTCATCATGATGGGGGTGGTCAACCCAACAAGGTGGTCACGGTGGTCAACCCAACATGGTCATGGCGTGGTCATCATGAAGATGGGGGTACTCAACCCAACGTGGTCATGGTGCAGATGGGGGGCAGTCAACCCATCGTGGTCCTCACAAGGGTGCAGGTGACGAAGTGGGTGGTCCCCAGGTCCCCATCACCCCACACCACCCTCCCAGCACCCCAGGGGGACCCCAAGGGGGCTGAGGTGGGAGGGGTTGGGGGGAGAGGAGGGGTCCTCACCACGATGAGGTTCCACATCCGGGCGGCCTCGGCCACCAGCGTGGAGACGCTGCTGCACCCGGGCATCAGGATGATCTTGATGGGGTCGTTGTAGAGCAGCTCGTACAGGTACTTGGTGGCCTGGCCAGGGTCACACTGGGGGGAGGGACAAGGGGGGAAGGGACACAGGGGTGTTGGAGACCCCAAAAAGCCCCCGAGAACCCACCTCGTCCCAGGAGAACCCACCAGTTGCCTCCCAGTTCAGGGATGGGGAGGAGGAGGAGGGATGAAGATGAGGAGGAGGAAGGAGGGGGGTGAAGATGAGGAGGAGGGGGGTGGGGGGGACACGGGGGGGGACACAGAGTGTTGGAGACCCCAAAAAGCCCCCCAAGAACCCACCTCGTCCTAGGAGAACCCCCCAGTTGCCTCCCAGTTCAGGGATGATGAGGAGGAGGAGGGATGAAGATGATGATGATGATGGGTGAAGATGAGGAGGAGGAAGGAGGAGGGGTGAAGATGAAGAGGAGGGGGGTGGGGGGGACACGGGGGGGACATAGAGTGTTGGGGACCCCAAAAAGCCCCCCAAGAACCCACCTTGTCCCAGGAGAACCCACCAGTTGCCTCCCAGTTCAGGGATGGGGAGGAGGAGGAGGGATGAAGATGAGGAGGAGGAAGGAGGGGGGTGAAGATGAGGAGGAGGGGGTGGGGGAGACACGGGGGGGGACACATAGAGCCTTGGGGACCCCACACCCCCCCAAGACCCCACCTCATCCCAGTAGAACCCCCAGTTGCCTCCCAGTTCCGGGATGGGGAGGAGGAGGAAGGATGAAGATGAGGAGGAAGGAGGAGAGGGGGCTGGGGGAGGGGGTGGGGGGGGGGTGGGGGGGGGGGGGCCTCTATCTTTGGGGGGGGTGGGTGGGGGGAGGGGTCGCTGAATAATTCAGGCCACGGATGGTCCGGAAACGGCTCCCGGGGGAGCGGTTGCCATGGCAACCCAGTGGTAGACCCAGCAGCATCCGTTGCCGTAGCAACCGGGCTGGACCAGTTTAATAGGGGGAGGGGTGGGGGGAAGGGGGGCTGTTTTTTGGGGGGGAGGGAGGGGGGATTTGAGGGGGGAGGGGGTGATGGATGGGGGAGGGGGGTGTTGGGGTGAAGGGGGAGGGGGAGTTTTGGGGGGGAGGGGGGTTTGAGGGGGGGATGGGGGGTTTGGGGGGGAGGGGGAGTTTTGGGGGGAGGGGGTGATTTTGGGGGGGAGGGGGTGATGGATGGGGGAGGGGGGTGTTGGGGTGAAGGGGGAGGGGGGATTTGAGGGGGGGAGGGGGGCTTGAGGGGGGAGGGGGGTTTTGGGGAGGGAGGGGGTGATTTTGGGGGCTGAGGGGGGATTTGAGGGGGGAGGGGGGTTTGGGGGGAGAGGGGGTGATTTTGGGGAAGGGAGGGGGGATTTGAGGGGGGAGGGGGAGTTTGGGGGGGGGTTTGGGGGGAGGGGGTGTTGGATGGGGGAGGGGGGTGTCGGGGTGAAGGGGGAGGGGGATTTTGGGGGGGGGATGATGGATTGGGGGGAGGGGGTGAGGACATGGAGGGGGGGATATTTTGGGGGGAGGGGGCTGGATGTTGGGGTCCACTCCCTCCCCCCTCCTGGTGCCCCCCAGACCCTCCCCCCCCAAAACCGCTGTGTCACCAGCCCCCCCTCCCCTCCCACATATTTACCCCCCCAACCCCCCCCCCCCCCATATCCCTGACCCCCCTGTCCCCCCACCTCCCCCCCAAACTCCTCCTACCCCATCCCCCCAGCCCTCCCTGCCCCCCCCCCACCCCTGGCTGACCCCCAACCCCATCCCACCACCTCCTGCCCCATCCCTCCACCCCTCCCTGCCCCCCAACCTCCTCCTACCCCATCCCACCACCCCTTGACGTCCCCCTAACCTTCTCCTGCCCCATCCCAACCTCCTCCTGCCCCATCCCAATGACCCCCAACCCCATCCCAACCTCCTCCTGCCCCATCCCACCAGCCCTCTCTGCCCCCCAACCTCCTCCTACCCCATCCCACCACCTCCTGCTCCATCCCAACCTCCTCCTGCCCCATCCCAACCTCCTCCTGCCCCATCCCAACCTCCTCCTGCCCCATCCCAACCTCCTCCTACCCCATCCCACTACCTCCTGCCCCATCCCAATGACCCCCCACCCTATCCCACCACCTCCTACCCCATCCCACCACCCCTTGACATCCCCCCAACCTCCTCCTATCCCATCCCAACCTTCTCCTGCCCCATCCCAATAATCTCTTACCCCATCCCACCACCCCTTGACATCCCCCTAACCTCCTCCTGCCCCATCCCACCACCTCCTGCCCCATCCCAATGATCTCTTACCCCACCCCAACCTCCTCCTATCCTATCCCAACCTTCTCCTACCCCATCCCAATGACCCCCCACCCCATCCCACCACCCCTTGACATCCCCCTAACCTCCTCCTGCCCCATCCCAACCTCCTCCTACCCCATCCCAATGATCTCTTACCCCACCCCAACCTCCTCCTATCCTATCCCAACCTTCTCCTGCCCCATCCCAATGACCCCCCACCCCATCCCACCACCCCTTGACATCCCCCTAACCTCCTCCTGCCCCATCCCACCACCTCCTGCCCCATCCCAATGATCTCTTACCCCACCCCAACCTCCTCCTATCCTATCCCAACCTTCTCCTGCCCCATCCCAATGACCCCCCACCCCATCCCACCACCCCTTGACATCCCCCTAACCTCCTCCTACCCCATCCCACCACCTCCTGCCCCATCCCAATGATCTCTTACCCCACCCCAACCTCCTCCTATCCTATCCCAACCTTCTCCTGCCCCATCCCAATGACCCCCCACCCCATCCCACCACCCCTTGACATCCCCCTAACCTCCTCCTGCCCCATCCCACCACCTCCTGCCCCATCCCAATGATCTCTTACCCCACCCCAACCTCCTCCTATCCTATCCCAACCTTCTCCTGCCCCATCCCAATGACCCCCCACCCCATCCCACCACCCCTTGACATCCCCCTAACCTCCTCCTACCCCATCCCACCACCTCCTGCCCCATCCCAATGATCTCTTACCCCACCCCAACCTCCTCCTATCCTATCCCAACCTTCTCCTGCCCCATCCCAATGACCCCCCACCCCATCCCACCACCCCTTGACATCCCCCTAACCTCCTCCTGCCCCATCCCACCACCTCCTGCCCCATCCCAATGATCTCTTACCCCACCCCAACCTCCTCCTATCCTATCCCAACCTTCTTCTACCCCATCCCAATGACCCCCCACCCCATCCCACCACCCCTTGACATCCCCCTAACCTCCTCCTGCCCCATCCCACCACCTCCTGCCCCATCCCAATGATCTCTTACCCCACCCCAACCTCCTCCTATCCTATCCCAACCTTCTTCTACCCCATCCCAATGACCCCCCACCCCATCCCACCACCCCTTGACATCCCCCTAACCTCCTCCTACCCCATCCCACCACCTCCTGCCCCATCCCAATGATCTCTTACCCCACCCCAACCTCCTCCTACCCCATCCCAACCCCTTCCCCACCCCCCATCCCTCACCCCCCCCCACCCCCCTCACCTTGCTGTCGTGGTGGATGAGCCTGAGCTCGTGGTCGGGCAGGATGTCCCTGCGGCTGTTGATGTCCTCCAGGGCCATGCGGACGGCGGGGAGACACGCCTGGCCCCCCGGCCACCCCCCGCTCATGGGGAACAGGGCCCCCACGTGCACGGCCTTCTTCCCCCTGCCCCCAGCCACAGGCTCAGCACCCACACCGCCACCCCCAGCAGCCGGCGGGGGGAGGGGGAGGAGGAGGAGGAGGAGGAGGATGGGGGGAGGAAAGGGGGAGGAGGGGAGGAGGAGGGGGAGGACGCAGACCCATCGCCATGGTTTTGGGGGGGGGGGTTTGGGGGGTTTGGGGGAGGGAGCGGGCAAGGGGGGTTTGGGGAGGGGGGTTGGGGGGAGGGGGAAGGGGTTGGGGGGTTGGGGGAGGAGGGGTTGGGGGAGGGGGGTTTTGGAGGAAGGGGGAGTTTGGGGGGAGGGGGTTTGGGGGGAGGAGGGGGAAGGGGGTTGGGGGGGTTTGGGGGGAGAAGGGGGAAAGGGGTTGGGGGGTTTTGGGGGAGGGGGGTTGGTGAGGGGGGTTTTGGGGGGTTTGGGGGGAGGAGGGGATGGGGAGGGGGTTTTGGGGGAGGGGGGTTGGGGAAGGGGGTTTGGGGGGGTTGTTTGGGGGGAGGGGGTTGGGAAAGGGGGTTTTTTTGGGGGGGTTGGGGGGAGAGGGGGTTGGGGAGGGGGCTTGGGGGGGTTTTGGGGGGGGGGTTGAGGGGGGTCAAGGTATCTGGAGAGAGGGGAGGGGGGGCCATGGGGTAGGACGGGGTTGAAGTTGGGGGGACGGGGGGAAGGATGAGGAAGGGGGAGGGGGGCTGTGGGGATTGGGGGGTGATGGGGGGTTGAGGGGGGATGCAGGGATTGGGGGGGTGATGGGGGGGTGCAGGATGGGGGGTGCAGGATGGGGGCAGGGATTGGGGGGGATGTGGGTTGGGGGGGTTGGGGGGCGATGGGGGTGGGGGCAGGGATTTGGGGGGGTGGGGGGTGGGGGGAGGGTGCAGAGATGGGTCCGGAGCTGGGGAGATCTCAGGGTGGGGGAGGGGAAATAAAGGGGGGAAGAGGTGGGGGGAGGGGGGGAAATGCCGGAGGGGGTTGGGGGATGGGAAAAGGGGGGAGGGGTGGGAAATTAGGGTGTTGGGGGGTGGGAGATGCCGGGGGGGGGGGATGGAGAGGGGAAGCCGGAGGGTTGGGGAGCGGAAAGATGGAGAGCGGAGCCGGGGGGGGGGGGGGGAAGGGGAGGAGGGAGGAGGGAGGAGGGAGGGGAGGGGGAGGGGTGGGGGGAGGGATTTTGGGGCGGAGAATCCAGAGGGATGTGGAGGAGAGAGGAGGAGGGGGAGGGGGAGGGGGAGGAGGGAGGGAGGGGGAGGGGAGGAGGGAGGGAGGGGGAGGGGGAGAAGGGGAGGGGGAGGAGGGATGAAGGGGGGAAGGGGGAGGGGGAGGGGGAGAGGGGGATGAAGGAGGAGGAGGGGGGATGGAGGAAGGCTGATGGGAGGGGGAGGGGGAGAGAGGGGGGCGAGGGGGGAGGAGGGGGGGTAGGAGGAGGGGGGATGAAGGGGGAGGAGGAGGAGGAGGGGGAGGAAGAGGAGGAGGGGGGATGGAGGAGGAGGAGGAGGAGGAGGAGAGGGGGGATTTAGGGGGAGGGGGTGATGGAGGAAGGCTGGGAGGAAGAGGAGGAGGAGGGCAGGAGGAGGAGGAGGCAGGGGGAGGATGAAGAGGAGAAGGGGGCATGAAGGAGGAGGAGGAGGGGGGGAGGAGGGGGGGAGGGGGAGGGGGAGGAGGAGGAGATGGCACCTGCAGTGGGAGGAAGGCTGGGGGGAGGAGGAGGGGAGGGGGAGGGGGGGAGAGGGGGAGGGCAGGAGGAGGAGGAGGGGGGATGAAGGGGGGGAGGAGGAGGAGGAGGAGGGGGAGGAGGATGAAGAGGGGGAGGGGGATGAAGGGGGAGGGGGGATGGAGGAAGGGTGGGGGGAGGAGGAGGAGGAGGAGGAGGAGGGGGAGGAGGGATGAAGGGGGGAGGGGGAGAGGAGGAGGAGATGGCACCTGCTGTGGGAGGAAGGCTGGGGGGAGGGGGAGGGGAGGGGGAGGGGGGAGAGGGGGAGGGCAGGAGGAGGAGGGGGGATGAAGGAGGAGGAGGAGGAGGAGGAGGAGGAGGAGGAGGAGGAGGGAGGAGGAGGAGGAGGAGGGGGAGGATGAAGAGGGGGATGAAGGGGGAGGGGGGAGGATGAAGAGGAGGGGGGAGGACGGGGTGGGGGGTGGAGGAAGGCTGGGGGGAGGAGGAGGAGGGGAAGGGGGGATGAAGGGGGAGGGGGGATGGAGGAAGGCTGGGGGAGGAGGAGGAGGAGGAGGAGGAGGAGGGGGAGGAAGAGGAGGAGGGGGAGGAGGAGGAGGAGGAGGAGGATGAGGGGGGAGGGGGAGAGGGGAGAGGGGAGGGGGAGGAGGAAGAGGAGGAGGGGGAGGGGGATGAAGGATGAAGAGGAGGAGGAGGGGAGGAAGGCTGGGGGGAGGAGGAGGAGGAGGAGGGGGAGGGGGAGGGGGAGGGAGGGGCCTGGGAGCCACATGGGGCTGGGGGGTGAGGGGGTGGGGGGAGGGGGGTGGGGGGTCCCGAGTGGCGCCCACCCCCCTCAGGGCAGAGCTGGGGGGTCCCTGGGAGGGGGAGGGGTGGGGGGAGGGGGCTGAGGGGGGGCCCAGGGGGGGCCCGGGGGGGCTACAGGGACTCACCTGAGAGAGGGCGACGCACTGCGGGGGAGGGGAAACTGAGTCACGTGGAGACTGGGACCCCCCAGGGACCCCCCCAAACCAGGGACCCCCCCAACCCCAGGGACCCCCATGGGGACCTGAACCCCCCAATCCCAGGGAACCCCCAACCCTTGGAGACCCCCAAGACCAGGGACCCCCAGCCCCAGGGACCCCCCAAGACCAGGAACCCCCAACCCTTGGAGACCCCCAAGACCGGAGACCCCCCAACCCCAGGGACCCCCAACCCTTGGAGACCCCCAAGACCAGGGACCCCCAGCCACAGGAACCCCCAAGACCAGGAACCCCCCAACCCTTGGAGACCCCCAACCCTTGGAGATCCCCTATGGGGACCTGAACCCCAACCCCAGGGACCCCCCAACCCTTGGAGACCGCCAAGACCAGGGACCCCCAGCCCCAAGGACCCCCCAACACTAGGGACCCCCCAACCCTTGGAGACCCCCAAGACCGGAGACCCCCCAACCCCAGGGACCCCCCAACCCTTGGAGACGCCCAAGACCAGGGACCCCCAGCCACAGGAACCCCCCAACCCCAGGGACCCCCAACCCTTGGAGACCCCCAAGACCAGGAACCCCCAGCCCCAGGGACCCCCAAGACCAGGGACCCCCCACCCCTTGGAGACCCCCAACCCTTGGAGACCCTCCAACCCCAGGGACCCCCCCAACCCTTGGAGACCCCCAAACCTTGGAGACTCCCATGGGAACCTGAACCCCAACCCCAGGGACCCCCAACCCCAGGGACCCCCAAGACCAGGGACCCCCAATCCTTGGAGATGGAGACCCCCAAGACCAGGGACCCCCAACCCTTGGAGACCCCCAACCCTTGGAGATCCCCAAGACCAGGGACCCCCAACCCTTGGAGACCCCCATGGGGACCTGAACCCCAACCCCAGGGACCCCCAACCCTTGGAGATCCCCCATGGGAACCTGAACCCCAACCCCAGGGACCCCCAACCCTTGGAGACCCCCATGGGGACCTGAACCCCAACCCCAGGGACCCCCAACCCTTGGAGATCCCCCATGGGAACCTGAACCCCAACCCCAGGGACCCCCCAACCCTTGGAGACCCCCAACCCTTGGAGACCCCCAAGACCAGGTACACCCCAACCCTTGGAGACCCCCAACCCTTGGAGATCCCCCATGAGCACCCGCCCACGAACCTCTCCCAAGCTCAGCCACCACCCCCTAGGACACCCCCCACCCCACCCCACCCCCCCCCCCCAGGGGTCCCCACTCACGCTCGCAGACGGGTTTTGGGGTGCTCCAGCGCCCCAGCTTGGTGCAGTTGCTGCGGGGGGTCCCCACCAGGCGGAACCCGGGGTTGCAGCTGTACTCGGCCCACGTCCCCTCCACAGGGACCCTCTCCATGGCCCCCACCACCGCCTGCCCGTTCTCCAGGCTGAGGTGCATCTTGGGGCAGGTCCTCACTGGGGGGAGGGGGGCAAGGAATTGGGGTGGGGGTCTCCAAGGTTACAGGGGGTGGGGGCGGCGGTTACAGCCTTCCCTGGGTGAAGCTACCGGTGGGAAGGGTGATGGGATGGAGATGGGGATGGTGGGGATGGAGATGGAGATGGGGATGGAGATGGGGATGATGGGGATGGAGATGGGGATGGGGATGGAGATGGGGATGGGATGGGGATGGGGATGGGGATGGTGGGGATGGAGATGGGGATGAGGATGGAGATGGGGATGGATGAGGATGGAGATGGTGAGGATGGAGATGAGGATGGAGATGGAGATGGGGATGGATGGAGATGTTCATGGGGATGATGATGGAGATGAAGATGGAGATGATGGGGATGGTGATGGGGATGGAGATGGGGATGAAGATTGGGATGTAGATGGTGATGGGGATGAGGATGAGATGGAGATGGGGATGGGGATGGAGATGGGGATGGAGATGTTCATGGGGATGATGAAGGCAATGAAGATGGAGATGATGGGGATGGAGATGGGGATGATGGGGATGGAGATGGAGATGATGGGGATGGAGATGGAGATGATGGGGATGGAGATGGAGATGATGGGGATGGAGATGGGGATGGAGATGGAGATGGGGATGGAGATGGGGATGAGGATGGAGATGGGGATGGATGAGGATGGAGATGGTGAGGATGGAGATGAGGATGGAGATGGAGATGGGGATGGATGGAGATGTTCATGGGGATGATGATGGAGATGAAGATGGAGATGATGGGGATGGTGATGGGGATGGAGATGGGGATGAAGATTGGGATGTAGATGGTGATGGGGATGAGGATGAGATGGAGATGGGGATGGGGATGGAGATGGGGATGGAGATGTTCATGGGGATGATGAAGGCAATGAAGATGGAGATGATGGGGATGGAGATGGGGATGATGGGGATGGAGATGGAGATGATGGGGATGGAGATGGAGATGATGGGGATGGAGATGGAGATGATGGGGATGGAGATGGGGATGGAGATGGGGATGGGGATGGATGGAGATGATCATGGGGATGATGATGGAGATGAAGATGGAGATGATGGGGATGGTGATGGGGATGAAGATGGGGATGGGGATGATGAGGATGGATGAGGATGGGATGAAGATGGCAATGGGGATGGAGATGATGATGGGGATGATGAGGATGGAGATGGGGATGGGGATGGGGATGGGATGGAGATGTTCATGGGGATGATGAAGGCAATGAAGATGGAGATGATGGGGATGGAGATGGGGATGGAGATGGGGATGAAGATTGGGATGTAGATGGTGATGGGGATGAGGATGAGATGGAGATGGGGATGGGGATGGAGATGATGATGGAGATGATGATGATGGAGATGGAGATGGGGATGGATGAGGATGATGATGGGGATGAGGATGGAGATGGGGATGGAGATGATGGGGATGGATGAGGATGATGATGGGGATGAGGATGGAGATGGGGATGGAGATGATGGGGATGATGAGGATGGAGGTGATGAGGATGGAGATGGGGATGGGGATGGAGATGGGGATGGAGATGGGGATGGGGATGGATGGAGATGATCATGGGGATGGATGAGGATGATGATGAAGATGATGGGGATGGATGACGATGAAGATGAAGATGATGGGGATGGAGATGATGATGACAAGGATGAAGATGACGGGGATGGAGATGATGATGACGGGGATGGATGATGATGATGACGGGGATGGATGATGATGATGATGATGATGATGGAGATGATGGGAATGGATGATGATGATGACGGGGATGGACGATGATGAAGATGAAGGGGATGAAGATGATGGGGATGGGGATGGATGATGATGATGATGATGATGATGGGGATGAAGATGATGATGACGGGGATGGAGATGGTGGGGATGGATGAGGATGATGACGGGGATGGAGATGATGATGATGAAGATGACGATGACGGGGATGGATGATGATGGAGATGGAGATGATGATGGGGATGGATGATGATGATGAAGATGAAGATGACGGGGATGGAGATGATAATGACGGGGATGGATGATGATGATGATGATGATGATGATGGAGATGATGATGACGGGGATGGATGATGATGATGATGAAGATGAAGATGACGGGGATGGAGATGACAATGACGGGGATGGATGATGATGATGATGATGATGAAGATGACGGGGATGAAGATGACGATGACGGGGATGGATGATGATGGAGATGGAGATGATGACGGGGATGGATGATGATGATGAAGATGAAGATGACGGGGATGGAGATGACAATGACGGGGATGGATGATGACGATGATGAAGATGAAGATGACGGGGATGGAGATGACAATGACGGGGATGGATGATGATGATGATGGGGATGGAGATGACGGGGATGAAGATGACGATGACGGGGATGGATGATGATGGAGATGGAGATGATGACGGGGATGGATGATGATAATGATGATGATGGGGATGATGATGATGGAGATGATGATGATGGAGATGATGATGATGATGATGATGATGAAGATGACGATGACGGGGATGGAGATGGTGGGGATGGGGAGGGATGATGATGAGGATGATGAGGATGATGATGATGGGGATGGAGATGATGGGGATGGAGATGATGATGACGGGGATGGAGGATGATGATGATGGGGATGATGAAGATGACAATGACGGGGATGGAGATGATGATGATGGAGATGATGATGATGATGATGACGGGGATGGATGATGATGATGAAGATGACGGGGATGAAGATGATGGGGATGGGGATGGAGATAATGATGATGAAGATGACGATGACGGGGATGGATGATGATGATGATGATGATGACGGGGATGAAGATGATGGGGATGGATGATGATGAAGATGACAATGACGGGGATGATGATGATGATGACGGGGATGGAGATGATGATGGGGATGGATGATGATGATGATGATGAAGATGACAATGACAGGGATGGAGATGACGACAGGGGTGGAGATGATGGGGATGGGGATGGATGATGATGATGACGATGATGATGATGATGATGATGACGGGGATGGATGATGATGATGATGATGAAGATGATGATGACGGGGATGGATGATGATGATGAAGATGAAGATGACGGGGATGGAGATGACAATGATGGGGATGGAGATGATGATGATGATGGGGATGGAGATGATGGGGATGGATGATGATGATGACAGGGATGGAGATGATGATGATGAAGATGACGGGGATGAAGATGACGATGACGGGGATGGATGATGATGATGATGATGACGGGGATGGATGATGATGATGGGGATGCGATGACGATGATGATGATGAAGATGACGATGACGAAGATGATGATGAAGATGATGGGGATGGAGGGATGGATGATGATGAAGATGATGATGAAGATGACGGGGATGGAGATGATGATGATGAAGATGATGGGGATGAAGATGACAACGACGGGGATGGAGATGACAACGACAGGGATGGATGGTGATGATGATGATGATGATGATGATGATGAAGATGCCGGGGATGGTGGTGGGGATGTGGCGCTCACTCACGGCAGCGGCTGGGCTGGCCCATGGCGGTCCAGGTGCCGTCGCGCTGGCACTTGCGCACCTTGGGCCCCACGATCTCGCGGTCGGGCCGGCACACGTACTCGATCTCGTAGTCGAAGGGCAGGAACCTCACGCTCTGCACCTCCTCGGGCGTCAGGCCCCGGTACCGGATCCCCCCGTCCCGCGGGGGGTGGATGATCTGGCAGCCTGGGAATGGGGGGAGAGGGGGGAGTGGAGTGGTTTGAGGGGGGTTGGGAGGTGCTTTGAGGGGGGTTGGAGGGGGTTGGAGGGGGTTTGAGAGGGGTTGGAAGGGGTTTGAGGGGGGTTAGGGGGGTTTGAGGGGGGTTAGGGGGGTTTGAGGGGGGTTGGAGGGGGGTTGGGGGTGGCTTGAGGGGGGTGGGGGGGGGGTTGAGGGGGGTTGGGGGTGGGTTGAGGGGGGTGGGGGGGGGGGTTGAGGGGGGTTGGGGGTGGTTTGAGGGGGTTGGAGGGGGTTGAGGGGGGTTTGAGAGGGTTTGAGGGGGGTTGGAAGGGGTTTGAGGGTGGTTAGGGGGGTTGGAGGGGGGTTGGGGGTGGTTGGAGGGGGTTGGGGGGGTTTGAGAGGGGTTTGAGGGGGGTTGGGGGGTTTGAGGGGGGTTGGGAGTGGTTTGAGGGGGGTTGGAGGGGGGTTTGAGGGGAGTTGGAGGGGGTTGGGGTGGGTTGAGGGGGGTTTGAGGGGGGTTTGAGGGGGGTTGGAGGGGGTTTGAGAGGGGTTGGAGGGGAGTTGGGGGTGGTTTGGGGGGGTTGGAGGGGGTTGGAGGGGGTTTGAGGGGGGTAAGAGGGGGTAAGGGGGTTGGAGGGGGGGTGAGGGGGGTTGGGGGTGGGTGGGGGTGGTTTGAGGGGGTTTGGGGGTGGTTTGAGGGGGGTTAAGGGGGGTTGGAGGGGGGTTGGAGGGGTTTGAGGGGGGTTAGGGGGGTTTGGGGGGGGGGTTGGGGGGTTGGGGGGGGGGGGTTGGGGGGGGGGTCAGGTGTGTCTCCCGTACCTTCGGTGAGGTTCACGTGGACGGACGCCCGGGCGGGCGCCGCGCTCAGCGCCCAGAGCAGCAGCAGCAGCATCTGCAGGGACAGGGACACCCCACGCTTAGGGGGACACCCCCTCCCCTATAGGGTACAGCCCTATAGGGTACAGGCCTATACATACATCACCTATAGGGTACAGCCCTATAGGATACAGCCCTATACTTACATCACCTATATGGTACAGCCCTATAGGGTACAGCCCTATACATATATCACCTATAGGGTACAGCTCTATAGGGTACAGCCCTGTAAGTACATCACCCATAGGGTACAGTCCTATAGAGTACAGCCCTATATGTACATCACCTATAGGATACAGCCCTATACATATATCACCTATAGGGTACAGTCCTATAGGGTACAGCCCTATACTTACATCACCCATAGGGTACAGTCCTATAGAGTACAGCCCTATACATACATCATCTATAGTGTACAGCTCTATAGGGTACAGCCCTGTAAGTTCATCACCCATAGGGTACAGGCCTATAGAGTACAGCCCTATACATACGTCACCTATAGGGTACAGCCCTGTAAGTACACCACCTATAGGGTACAGCCCTATACATATATCACCTATAGGGTACAGCTCTATAGGGTACAGCCCTGTAAGTACATCAACTATAGGGTACAGCCCTATAGAGTACAGGCCTATACATACATCACCTATAGGGTACAGCCCTATAGGATACAGCCCTGTAAATACACCACCCATAGGGTTCAGCCCTATAGGGTACAGGCCTGTAAATACACCACCTATAGAGTACAGCCCTATAAGTACATCACCCATAGGGTACAGTCCTATGGAGTACAGCCCTATACATACGTCACCTATAGGGTACAGCCCTATAGGATACAGCCCTGTAAGTACACCGCCTATAGGGTACAGCCCTATACATATATCACCTATAGGGTACAGTCCTATAGAGTACAGGCCTATACATACATCACCTATTGGGTACAGCCCTGTAAATACACCACCTATAGGGTACAGCCCTATAGGGTAGAGTCCTATACATATATCACCTACAGGGTACAGCCCTATACATATATCACCTATAGGGTACAGCCCTATAGGGTACAGTCCTATACATATATCACCTACAGGGTACAGCCCTGTAAATACACCACCTATAGGGTACAGCCCTATAGGGTACAGTCCTATACATATATCACCTACAGGGTACAGCCCTGTAAATACACCACCTATAGGGTACAGCCCTATAGGGTACAGTCCTATACATATATCACCTACAGGGTACAGCCCTGTAAATACACCACCTATAGGGTACAGCCCTATAGGGTACAGCCCTGTAAATACACCACCTATAGGGTACAACCGTATATGTACACCACCTACAGGGTACAACCGTATATGTACATCACCTATAGGGTACAGCCCTATAGGGTACAGCCCTCACATACTGTATCCCCTATAGATTACACCCCTATAGGTTACAGCCCCATAGACTACACCCCTATAGAGCACACCCCCTAGTGATCACAGCCCTACAGAGTACACCCCATAGGGTGCCCGGCCTCCAGGTTACACCCCATAGGTTACACCTCATAGATGACACCCCTATATGACACACCCCTGTAGGGTACACCCCTATAGGTACGTCACCTATAGATTACACCCCTATAGGGCACATCACCTATGGGTTACACCCCTATAGATTACACCCTGTGTAATACACCCCTACAGAGTACACTCCTATAGACTACACCCTACAGGTTACACCCTATAGATTACACCCCTATAGTGTACATCACCTCTAGGTTACACCCTATAGATTACCCCCTGTATAATACACCCCTACAGGGTACACCCCTATAGGTACGTCACCTATAGATTACACCCCTATAGGGCACATCACCTATGGGTTACACCCCTATAGATTACACCCCTGTGTAATACACCCCTACAGAGTACACTCCTATAGACTACACCCTACAGGTTACACCCCTATAGATTACACCCCTATAGTGTACATCACCTCTAGGTTACACCCTATAGATTACCCCCTGTATAATACACCCCTACAGAGTACACCCCTATAGACTACACCCTATAGGTTACACCCTATAGATGACACCCTATAGATGACACCCTACTTGCACGCCCACAGTGTAGCCTACACCCCATTTGCACCCCCGCGGTGTAACCTACACCCCGCTCACACCCCCTGGTGCAGCCTACACCGTGTTTACACCCCGACGGTGCCGGTTACACCCCTTTGCACACCCGGTGAGGGAGCGACAGCCGCTTGTACGTGCACAGCACAAGCTACACCCTGTTTGCACCCTCGCCGGGCGAGCTACACCCAAGTGACACACTGTAGATGCGGCCTACACCCGGCTCGTGCACAAGGGGTGTGAAGCACAGCCGCAGCGCAACCTACACCCTGTTTACATGTTCACAATGTAACCTACACCCCCTTCACACACCCATGGCGCAGCCTACACCCCGTTTACACACTCACGGTGTAACCTACACCCCATTTACACCCTCACAGCCCAACCTACACCCCATTTACACAGTCATGGGGCAACCTACACCCCCTTTACACACTCACGGTGTAACCTACACCCCATTTACACCCTCACAGCCCAACCTACACCCCATTTACACAGTCATGGGGCAACCTACACCCCCTTTACACACCCGTGGCGCAGCCTACACCCCATCTACACCCTCACAGCCCAACCTACACCCCATTTACACAGTCATGGGGCAACCTACACCCCCTTTATACCCTCACGGTGTAACCTACACCCCTTTTACACCCTCACAGCCCAACCTGTACTCCATTTACACACTCACAGTGTAACCTACACCCCCTTCACACACTCACAGCCCAACCTACACCCCCTTTACACCCTCAGGGGAGACATGAGGGTGCAAACACCACCCCCACCCCCACCCCCCGCTCCGGTGGGGCTGTATTCCACCACCCCAGTTACACTGTATCATTATCTTAATTAATTAACTAATTAAGCCCCCCAAACCCTCCCCCTCCCCCCCAACTTTATCATTCCCAATTAGCATCTAATTAATAATTAAACAGTTAAATGAAGGATTTTCCCGGCTGGGGGGAGGGGCGGGGGGGGTGGGGGTGGGACAGGGGGCCCGATCCTGAATTGAGGGGGGGATATGGGGGGGGATTGGGGGGTTCCTCCTCCTCCCCCCCCCCAGCCAGGCCGCAGGGTAATTAAGCCCAGGGGCTAATCAGGGCTAATTAGAGGCGCTAAAGGCAGTTGCCTGGTTACTGCTGAGCAGGATGCACGTGGGCCCCCCACCCCCACCCCAAAACCCACCCTCTTCCCCCCACCCCTCCCCCCACCCTTGGCACTGCCCCCCAAGCTTTGGGGGGAGGGGTTGATGGGTGCCCCCCCCCAAATTTTAAGGGGGTGTGGGGGGAGATGGGGGAGGGGTCCCCAGGGCAAGTGGGGGGGGTGGGGGGAGGTTTGAGGGGGGTGGGGGTGATATAGGGAGGGGGGCTGATATGGGGTGGGGGGTGATATGGGGTGGGGGGGTGATTTGGGGTGGGGGGGTGATTTGGGGGGGCTGATTTGGGGGGGGGTGGATTTGGGGTGCAAGCACGGGGTGGGGGGAAGGGGGAGGGCAACCCCACCCTCCGCTGGCCAAAAAAGGGGGGGGGGGGTGTCAGGGCCCCTCCCAGCTCTCCCCCGCACCCCCTCCCCCCACCCCCTCCCGCGCGGCCCACACACAACCCCCCTCCCCCCCCCAGCAAAGTGGGGACCCCCCTGGGTGGGGGGAGGGGAGGGGGGAGGGGGGTTGTATTAGGGGAGGGGGTGGGGGGGTTGTTTGAGGGGGGGGGGGCTGTTGTCTTACCTTGGCCTGGGCTCGTTCGCGGGGGGGGGGAGGGGAGGGGGAGGAGGAGCCTTTTGGGGGGGGGGAGCTGAAATTGGGGGGGGGGGGGAGGGGAGGGGGGGGGGAGGGGAGCAGCGGGTTTGGGGGTGGGGGGATGGGGTTGATGGGGGGAGGGGTGGTCAGGGAGTTGGAGGGGGGGGGTCACGGAGCTGGGGGGGGGTTTTTGGGGGGGGGGGGGAGGAGGAGGAGGAGGAGGAGGAGGAGGAGGCTGGGGATGAAGATGCTCCGGATGGAGGATGGGAAACTCCCGGTGATGGGAGGGCTGGGAAAAAACCCGGGGGGGGGGGGGAGGGGGAGGGGGAGGGGGTGTGTGTGAAGGGGGGGGAGGATGGGTTGGGTGGGGAGGGGGGGTGGGGGGAGGGGGTCGGCTCCGCCTCGGATGTGGGGGGAGGGGGGTTGTGGGGGGGGGAGGGGTGGGGATTTGGGCCTCCCCCTCCCCCCTCCTCCCCCCCATCTCCAAATCTCAGCATCCCTGTGCCCCCTCCCCCCCTCCCCAAATCCGGGAGGTGGGGGGAGGGAGGAGGATGTGACCCCTCCCCCTCCCCCCCCCCCTCCTCCCTCCCCCTCCCCTCCCCCCTCCTCCATCCCTCAGGGATTACCCAGGCGGGTGGATAATCCCCCCTCCCCCCCCCCTTTCCCCACCCTTCCCCTCCCCCTCCTCCTCAGCATCCCTCCCCCCCCCCCCGTCACGCGCAGCACCCCGCCCCTCCCCCCCCCCTGCGGGCTGCGTTTGATCCCGGCGCCGCGGGGATGGGCGGGGGGG